>CABFOQ010001564.1:12614-66133 GCA_900660455.1 Gephyroberyx darwinii | reverse complement strand
ATGTGACCAAGGTTTTTTTTTTTTTTTTTTTTTTTTTTTAAAAGACTGTTCTTGAATCAATGTTTATAGGCCTTTCAGTGTTGTATGTCAGATGCCGCTTAGGTTTGTGCAGGTGTTTAGTGTTCATTCAAACAAACCATGTCCTTGTTTCGATTAGATCCTGGTGTGAGTCGTTGCGGTGCAGAAAGACGAGGATCACATTCCCTTTGTGTATGTGGATGTTTTCACAGAATTCCATGATTCCAGAATTCCAGTACTTGGTGAGATACTTCCGATTACCCCACTGGTGTGTAGTCTACTCTAAACAGACTCTCCACACTTCTTCAAAGTGTGAAATAAAGCCTAGATTTGTAATGTGAGCAAACTACCTTTTACGAAGCGAACATGATCTAACAACAGACGTGGTGCTGTTATATAATCTGTAACTTAACCTGCATGAGGAACTGTCTCTTCTCCCATCATTAAAATGATGTAAAGTATGTATTTGTATATTCACCTAAATCGGTATTGATTATTTTTGCTACTATGAAATGAGTAAATGACAATTCTTGATCATTAAGGAATTTGTTCGGCCTTATTGACTCTCTCACCAGATCTAATTTCACGCTGACGTTTAGCACTGCTTGACTCTTATCAAATGCAGTTTATCGAGCAGCCCATCGTCCTGTCAGTGCATTCGCTCCTAGCTTCATTCCCTGGCCTATCTTCTGTTCCAGCTGCTGTATTTGTGTCCGTTACTGTGTCATATGTTAAAGTGATTGGGGGTGGGGTCCCAATTCTTGTTCCCAGTGTTCACTGTGAGATCTTTTTTACTATTTTGTTAATATCTTTGTCCTGACATCTACTAAGAGCAACTTTATTTTATTGAGATTTTATGGGGGAAAATGTTTTATATAAAAGAGAGCACGTGATGTTTTGAACAAACGGTGGATAATGTATCAAAGGAGGAGTGAAATGCTGGGTCCAGTTGTATGACGAAACCATCTCAGGTGGTGTCAAGGGGACAAATGAGCTTGTGGTTGATGCTGTTGTCTCCCCCTAGCATCTAGTGGGAACGAGTGCCAACCTGACAACTCGGTATGAACAGATTTGCGTTTTCTTCTGACCCTGCTTCTCTTATCCCAGAGAGCACGCTCTAGCTGTTTTATTTCTTCCATCAGTGGGTTGGCTGGGGAGCTGAACTGACTGTCTTCTTGTATCCACTTGCCCTGCAATAGTGAATCATAGTGTCGCTGCAGCCATTTCACCAGCACCTCTCTGGGACTTGTATCAAAGGAATACCATTGACATTCTGAAAATTAGCTGTTTTTTCAGTAGACACTTGTCAAATTGTGTGAATGTTTCCACAATTATTACAGTTTACCTTTTAAAAGTGTCTTTTTAACGTTGGTAGACCCTTGGTTTGCCTCAGTGCTCCTCGGTTTCAAGAAAGTATGAATTTCCCACAATATGACAAGTATCTGGTAAAAGCAACAATAACTCCAAATTCAAAATGTGACGGTATGCCTGTAGACAGCAGGGTTGGGAGAACCTTTCACATCCCTTTTCTCCAATCTAGGTGGTTCCTCACCTAGGAATAGGGACCAAGAGGAGGGTGTCCCTGTGTATGTTGGAAAGACTATCTGTGTACACCACTATACTGTATGTCCTACGTTGTGTTCTTTATTGTGCTTCTAAATGGGAAATAAATGGTTAACCCTACCATATCATGTTCCCAGCTTCCACCTGAATAGTTACTTGGATATCTTATACGCATGTATGTGTATATATGCATAGACCTACATCCATACAGTACAGTACAGGTTCTTTAAGGAAAAGGAATCTATCCACAATTAGGCCTTTAATTGAATGGTCAAACCAATGGGGCAAAATGTGAAACCTTATGACTATTTATCAGCTCTGCTTCTTTAGTTGATAACTTCTGGACAACTGCCAGAGTGTTGACTCAGGTCATCTTTGATTATAGTGATTCAGATGTGCTAGTCAATCATTTTGAATGTTTTAGCCCTAACTAAATGGATTAGTCCAGATTTATGTCTCATTCCTCAAAGACCATAATAAGCTCAAAGCACTGACTAGTCCTCCAAGTGTAATTAGTGAAACTCATTTAGCCAAGTTTCATGATGTTCTCTATTTGTGGTAGAGTGCTGTTCTCATGGCAGTAGAGCACCGCTTGGCGTCTTGTTTATCAATACTGTATACTGAAACCATAAAGTAGCTCTAAATACTTTAATTTCTTTCTGCAAAGATTAATTATGGTCATCCATCAATAGATCAAGTGCAAAGAGAAGACAGCAAAACAAAGTGCAGCATTTCTCAACCCAGCCTGCAGATGTTTATTGCCTCAGCTTTTATGGATCTGACATTTCATAGAAAAGATGGAGATAAACAGTAAAAATATAACAAACGACATGTACAAATTTCTCTAAATTGGCCAATGATGACACTGTACAAGACGGGCACTTAATAAAATAAAATATATATTTTCATAATCTTAGTCTGTACATGTAAAAAAGGTATATTTACAAGGACACTTGATGAAAGACAACACAGTATGAAGTCTATAATGCTACTTTGTTCCCTGCCAGGCCTCTGCTGCGCTGGGATGCATTTACAACAAGGAAGTGTTAATGAGGTTGTAGGCGATGTGCTGCCGGGTTGGCCAACAGTCCCAGGATGGTGGAGAGACAGTGCAGCTTTTCCTTCACGTGCTCCGGCAACTTCTCGTTCTCCTTATACCTGTGAGGAAGATGAGCAGATCGAAAACTATAGCTTTGCAAACAACTGCATCAGAGAAGGATCTGGAAATATTCAGCTTGCAAGTAAACTGTGAAAAGTTGTGAAAATATAACTGTTTCCTCTCATTTGTTGTGGATGTGGATCAGAGACCCAGGTTTGCTCCTGGGGTGTTGCAGTTTAAGAATGGCTGTTTATTTGGATATATAATCATGATATATAGACAACTGTGCTGTAATTGTCATTGTCCATGTAACTGTTGGGGTGTGTGGGAAAGGGATACTGCATATGAATTTATTTTATTATTAACCACAGCTGGAAGAATGGGTGTGTTGCTCTAGTGGCCAAATAGTCAAGTGGTTAAGCCCACCACCTCTGGGGCAGCATGTGGCCCTGGCCTAGAATCCGATCTCTCCGGAGCTCTCACTCCTGAGTCTCCTTTTTAACAACTGTCTGAATAATAATCTTTTTTTTTAGGTGAGTGTGCAGTCCAGTCTCCTTCAGCATATTAAGGCAAGGCATTACACAAGGCAACAAAAGGACAGGACTAGTTTTTTAAAGTGATGAGTACCTGGTGATCTGCCCCTCTGGAGATGTGTAGGTGATGCACGAAACTCCTGCCTGCACCACCAGCTGAGACCCATCGTTGAACTGCACCCACACCTCTCCACTGGTCAGCTACAGATACAAAAGCACAAACATACTGGCATTCAACCTTTTGACGCCAAAGATTTCGAAGCTGATTGCAACATATGGGAACCATTTATCAATTACCTGGGATGCCCATCCAATGTTGGGCACAAATATCGACTTGACCACTTTCCCTGTGCTGTGCGCCAGGTCCTGTCTTACTGGGGAGCTTTTCTTGTTCAGGCTGGCCGAGGTGAAATCAGACCCATCATAGGAGATCATCTGGTGATTTAAAATAGAAGAAATTTTAAGAAAAAAACAACAACCTTGTCATAGTCTATCTGTTAAAAAAGTCTCTGAGTGGATTTGTCCATCCATCCTGCAGTGCTAGGCTGTGGGACACCCACCGAAGGAGTGATTCGTGGAGGTTGGGGAGGTGAGGCCACATCAGCAAGCACTGGCTGGGATGGCAGCGATGATGGGCAAGGGGAATCTGGGTTGGCTGGCCTCCTAGGGGGAACGGCATACACAGAATTAAGATTAGCCACACAAGACCAAGACCACGCAGGAGAACCACAAATAAAGGCATGTTCATCTCACCTGCCAATAGTTATGGGGAAAAAAGGCGTGCTATTGGTGCTGCGCTGCTCCTCTGCGATGATGGCGGCCTCCAGAGACAGACACATGCTGTGGCCCTCATCTGATAGCTCCACATACAACCTGCTCTCTGGGCTCAGGCCGCTCAGCCCCACCTCGCCCTTCACTGTATACGACTTCCCGCTCTTCTCAACCACTCGCACCAGCTCTGACGTTTTGTGGGTCTTTGCTCCTGTGACAACACAGAGAGCAAATTGTGTTAATGGAGCATTATATGTTGGCAGACAAATTCAGGCAGAACAGGGGCAGTGCCGTTTTTCCTACAGTGGGATCATGTCTCAACACTGGTGCACGGCATGGCACCTCTCACTCACCATCATAAAAGCAAACTTCCAGGTCTGCGTTGGGAGAGTTCTCCATCAGCATACACTTGGCATACTTGGTGTAAAGGGTCACTTTGGGAGTCTTAGATTTCACAAGCTGCACAAACTTGGAGGCATACTGATACTTCTTCCAATATTTTTCTATAAATGACAAAAATAAAAATCAATTAGGATTCATTTTGTAATCTTCTATCACCAGACATTATCGGGTGTGGTGCATCAGCATACCTGGAAGGTCCTCGTAGCTACAAATCAGAATATCTTCAGGAGGGGCTGGGGGCCAGTCCAGCACTGGAAAACCCTTTCCATCATTAGGCTGATATATTGTCACCTACAAGAGGTAAGACAGATTTAGAAGGGGGGTTACTAATTGATAATCAGAGTGCTTTACACCAGTAAAAACTCCTGGTGAGGTTACTGAAGCTCACCATTGAACCATCACAGGAAATCCGAAGGACTTCTTTGACTCTCTCTTGACCGCCATGGCACTTTAGCAGCTCCATACACACTTCACCTGTGTCCAGGACGCTCACCTGAAGAAAAGACAAGAAATTAAAGCAAACACAAAACATAAGATAAGTGAACAACAATTTTCTGAACAGATCAGAAATACAGAGAGCCTATCAGCCTATCAGACTACAATGTGAGCAATATCTTACCACAGCATTTTTGGTTTTCTGTCTGATAGGTTTCAGTCTGGAAGCGCACAGAGGTGGGATCACGTCTCTCAGACTCTTCTTCTCCTTGTCTATACGAGGCTTAGCTGAGGGGAGAGCCCGGGGCTTCAGGTCTCTCCCATGAGGAGGCTGGAATTCTGCTCCAGGTATATTCTCCCTGTAGGAGTCAGGGTTGGGGGGAAGGGGGTGGTGCGGGTGGTGCTGGTTGTGGTGAGGGTTGGCTCCTCGGCCCAGCGACTGGTCAGTCCAGGAGTTATGAACCCCTAAAGGCCCTCTGCCACTGTGGAAACTCCCACTGCTACTGTGAGCACTGCTGTCTGTGGGCCTTGGGCCAGAACCTGAGCAAAGAAAGATATGTTAGGGAAATGTTAGATATGTCAGGGTGTCAGGGTTGCCTAGTTGTTAGAGAGCCTGTCCCGTGCCCAGAAGATCCCAGGTTCAATCCCTGCAACAGCTAAGGTTGTGTGTCCCTTCGAAGTGTCCTTGAGCAAGACATTGAACCCCTACCTGCTCACTCACTGCATCTCTGGATGAGAGCATCAGTTGAATGATAAAATTGAAATTACACTGAAATATACCACACACACATAGCTAATCAAACAGCAGAAGATAAAACAAGGACTTTACCCTCTTTATTGAACCAATAAGAAACCCCCTCTGAGTCTCGGAACGGCAAGCTTGATGGATGCACAGTCTGTGTAGATAACAAACACCCAGAGCTAATAAGAAAGAGAGAAATTGCACTGTGTTAGTCAGTCGAAGACGATACTTTAACAATAAATGGAAGAACATAATTGAAAGACTTCTTACTTGGCTGACTGCTTGACTGGGGGCGAGGGGAGCCTTCCATGCTCTGAAAAGGGGTGTGGAGTGGAGGACATGGGGAAGGCCGGTCTTCCTGAGCCAGTTAGACTCTCCTCTGAGTGGCTCCTCCCCAGCTCAGCATGACCCATGCCCTGGCTGGGTGCAGCAGAGCTAGAGCGATCTGAGGAGTAAGCCCTCCTTAGGTAGCGAGAGTGGGGCTGTCCACTCTCTCCACCACAAACTGCCCTGCTCCTGCCTTCTCTGGGAGCTCTACCAGTGTGCTGCTGCTGCCATTGGTCTCCATCCTCAGAAGAGGTGTAGTTGGGTTGGTGTGGTAGACTTGGGATGGGCATCATGCGGTTGGGCAGGGCGGAGCCAATCATGTGCCTGGTTCTCCTCTGGAGGCGGTTGCTGCTGCTGTTTGAAGTGGAGGAGGTACAGGCTGTGGAGATTGTGGCAATGCCGCTGTCCATGGATCCGACATCACCCAGGCCCAGCTCCTTGGTCCTGGCCAGCAGGCTCTGGGTCATGAACGGGTGGTCCAGCACTGCAGAGAGACTGGGGCGCTGGGTGGGATCCTTCTGCAGTAGCTGGAAGATCAGGTCCTGAGCCTCTAGAGAAATGTGGGTGGGCATCTCATATTCCCCAAGAACCACTTTGCTGAGGGTGTGTTTGACTGTGTCTGTGTCAAACGGAGGGCGACCCATCAGGAAGGCGTAGAACATGCACCCCAATGACCAGACGTCTGATTCCAGGCCATGGGCGCTGCGGGTCGCCACCTCCGGGGAGATGTAGTTGGGTGTCCCACACATGGTGAAGTGCTTTTCATTTGGCAGCTTGAGCTGAGTGGCCAAGCCAAAATCAGCTATCTTTATGTTCATATTGCTGGTCAGCAGAAGGTTTGACAAGGTCAGATCACGATGCATGATGCCGTGGGTATGCAAATACAGCATTCCTATTACTATTTGATGCATGAATTGCCTTGCTGTGAAACAGAAGAAAAAAAAAACATTGGATGGCAGCTCACAAATCTGGTGAACCATTATGTACTGCAACATAATTCACATTCAGTATAACAAGAAGTAAAATAGTTTAGTTACTTTCTTTCTAATAGAAATCCTGACCTACCTTCATCCTCAGAGAAAGGCATCTTCCTGTCTTTAAGGTACCGGCTCATCTCTCCGTTATGGCACATGTCCAACACCAAGTACACATAGTTGCTGTCTTCAAAGTAGTTGTACAGCTTTAAAAAAGAAGACAAAATAGGTTTGGCAAGGTTTGGGCAAAAGATTTTCAGTGGAAATGAGTTTGAGATACATTTCAGCTTAAAGGGGTATACCATCACATTTCAGCTTTAAGACATGTTCCTCTTGTTCCCCATGAAACTTCAGAATACATTCACTACTGTCTGTAGTAAAAGCAGAAAAAAAGAGGCTGGTCCCCTGCTTAATCTGCAAAGTCTCATTAATGACCACAATTCACTATAATTTAGAACCAATTATCACTACAATAACACAAAGCTAATAAATCAGACATAAGCGTTTAGTTTTGGGGCATTTATATCTTTGGAGTTTTTCCATGTTCAGAAATACTCATTGTACTGGCCTATGCAATAAAAAATAATCATGTAAATTCTTAAAATGAGGGGTATTCACCTTAAACCACATTGCTGTCTGCTGTAGATTTGACAGAATGTCTGAGTCCACTACCAAGAAGTGTTTGTTTTTATCATTTACCACTTTACCACATTTTTTAATGAGTTGATACTTCTTGTTTAAACAGAACAGATACAAATTAGATGTTTAAGAAATGCTTGTATTAAATTAAAATATATCTAAATATCTTGTTCGCACACCATTTGGTAAGGTTTTCTCAAATTGTTGTCACACCATATATTTCATTCAAATATCAACACATGTATGCCCCTAATACACAGTGTGAATTGTTTTGGTCTTTTAACAACTAATACCAGATATTGACTAAATTAAAATAGTCCTCTATGTGTTGGGAATATTTTCAACTACTATTATCTTGTTTGATAAATATCATTTGACTCAACATTTTTTTATTTGTTAATTATGAAATAAGAAGTCTTGGTAGATTCACACTTTTGGACCCCACTGTAAATAACAGCATACATTATATAGTATATAGTAACAATAAACACAACCAAACAGTCACAGGGAATTAGTGATGTCTGACTAACTTTACCTCAAGTATTGAAGGGTGCTTCAATCGGCACTGAATCTCCACTTCGTTTGTCACACGTTGGACCATACCAGCTTTGTGCATGGCTTTTTTGTCAATCTGCAGAGGGGGACAATAGAGATAATTATACACCTACCGCCCATAGGTTTGACAAATAGTGTGGTAAAGTGCTGCTAGGTGCTTAGGTCTGGTGATTAGTAGTCTAGTCTGGAGTCTAGAGACCACCAGGACCCATGGGACAACAGTCCCACTTGCCCCTTTCCGTTGTTCACCAACGGAAAGGGGCAAGTGGCATAAATCTTACTACGAAATTCAGGAATCTATTGCCTTTAAGTGCCTACAGTTGTTTATTACTAGAAGCAAACTAAAATCACAACTGACAAGCCATACAAAGGGTGGGTGAGAGATTCTTACCGTTTTGATTGCGACCTCCACACCAGTCTTCACTGATTTTGCCCGGTAAACACACGCAAAGGAGCCCTTTCCTAGGAGGGTGAGGACTTTAAAATCCTGTACAAGAGAATGTTGAAAAAACATCAAGGTGCCTGCAAGCAAGAAACTTCAAATCACCATCATATAAATATGATAGTGACGATCATTTCTGAATTTTAAAAAAAATGATGCTGTTTTGATCCCTTGTTAGTTAGACAGCCTGTAAAGAATTATACCTCAATCCTCAGCTCCTGGGCAGAAGATAAAATTCTCTCCTGATCTTTACTGACTAGGGTGCCAGTGGAGATGTTTTGATAGAAATAGTGATTGACTTTATCAAACATCGTCCCTCTAACCTGAGACATGTTGGCTGTAATAAGACAAGCCAACTACTGACGTTAGCGTTAGAAATGTGGGCTTTTGGTCGTCAGTACACATACTAGAATATCCTCCCACAATAACGTTAACTGACAAACAAGCCATCTACACCTGACGCTGTCATTATGGCCAACCAGAAACCTTTAATTATCCCGGCTGTCTTCCCGCTTGGGAGTACCACTCATGCCCGTTTCCAAGCAGCAGGTTACAACGCTGATGCAGTCTCGAGAGGGAACGACACTGCCGTTTGTCCCGAGAGAGCAGAGTAGGTTTAACGTTAGTCAGGCACCAAGGCTGCAAGTCAACGCTTTAACGTTGGAACCGAGTTAGCAAACTCTAAGTTAGTTAAAACGAATCGTTGAAATGTATCACATTAAATGCTTCCATGACATTTCAAGAGTTTATTTATAACGCCGAACACTGGGCAACCCCCGACTAACTTTAACTTTAGCTATTAAACGTTAGCTAACGTTAGCTGGCAGGCGCTAGCTTAACGTTACAACTCACCTCAATTTTATCGCCGATTGAAACACTCATCTTGCTTGATTTTGGTCTTGCAGATGCATGCAGGTATATGTGAGTATATTTATCCCAACTGCGTGCATCGATAGTAGTTACATGAATTATCCAAAGGTAAATTAGATTTATTTTGTTCCCCTCCAAAACTTTAGCATTTCTTCCATTTTGAAAATATCCGCCCGTTACCCTCGTGCCAACGTCACAGCTACGTCATACGATAACAAGTCGAGTGTGCCACGCCCATTTTAAAGGCCGCGCCCAACTTCCACGACCTGGTTTGATTCCTCGTCAAGAAACACCTTAGCCACTATTCTCAGTCAAAGCTTAGGCCATTTCCTGCAGACAGCCAAAAGTGCCATTTTAAGTTATATAGCCGTGACCCTTCAGCTTTTGTAGATCTATACAGCACTCAAGGCCACAGTATACCTATTAGGAATGTGTTTTCCTTGACAGCCAAATTTCAATTACTTCATTTTTTCCGACTTTTTTGAGCTGTCCTGATCATATCCAGAGCATCACTAAGCCAGAGCTATGTTTAGACGCTTTCTTTCAGGTCCTGACCATCAGTTGTTGAAAATCAAACAATTTCAGACTAAAGAAAGTTTGTCTTACAGACAAATGTATTTATTATTTGCCATCTTTAAATCCCATGACTTAAATATGGAAATGCATGACAACAAATAAAGGAAATAGGCAGCCAATCACTACCTAAGAGATTTGGTGCATCAAGCATTGCCATTTTAACACTAGTAATGTGTTCTCTATATACATATACTGTATGTGCTGGCTGTTTTAAATTACTAAAATAGTATTTACAGTTTGTAGACATGGACATCATTTCAAATTCCTTAAATACAAATATATATACAGTATATATATGTATTATTGCATACATACTAATAAATCAATCAGCCATAACGACTGTTTGGACAGTACTTTCTATTTCTCTATGGTTATGGGTGATAGGATTTACTGCTGATGTTGGACACTGAGACATCTGAAATGCAAACGCAAAAGCTTACCTACCTGTATGGTACAGAGAAAACAGTCTTACTTCAGAATCAGAGTTTAATCTATTGCATGATCATTCTGCCATTTATTAGGTATGTCAAACCTTTAAGAGATTAAAGCACACCATTGTCACACACAAGGGTGAAGGGGTGAAAACAAAAAATTCAAAAGGAAAAGTCCAACAGGGGGACACAAACAACAAATACACAAAACACCCTGCTTAGTGGTTGGTAAACATGGAGAAATGGTCCCAGGTATTCATGTTTCTACTGTCTAAATGGTCAGCAATGGTAACCGGAGTGATGGTTGCAGAGTTTGGTTGCCAGACAGGGATGGTCTCAGTCGACCTCCATCTCTCCTGAGGCAGACTTTGTCTGGTGGCTCCCCTTGGCGTCTCCCTTCCCCTCTGCTCCTTGTCTGGCTGTCGGGCCATTATGAGCTCCACTGTTTTTGTCATTCTCTTCCGACGCCTCCTCTACTTTGGGCTTTGGCCTGTTGATCACTGGATTGCATACATCCTCTAGTTCCTGGTGAGCATGAAGTGTAGAGTGGGTTTTTGAGGAAAATTAGCAGATCTCATCACGGCTAATGAAATAAGGAATTACATCTTAACAAAAGACAACTAGACATCTTGTCATTTGCGTACCTGTATTTTGGCAATGATGTCTGCTACTTTGACAATGGGATCCTGAGTAATAGCGAGTTTGCTCTGGGCATTCATCTTGCTGTTCATCCAACCCATGCTTTCATTCACGCACTTCTCCACAGTGCTCATTTCCTCTGCATTCAAATGTAGGTATCGCTCATCCTAGCATGGGGTTGGCAACAAAAGATATTTCATTACCGATAGCCTCTATATACGAATGATCTGTCAATTCACTTCTATGGTTTTACTTTAATTGAATCTCAAAAACAAAAAGAAAAAATACGATTCACTAGCAAAGTGCAATGTGACCTAACACATTTTGGAAAGTGTGTACAGGTGACTAGAGACAAACAAAAAAGGAGGCAGTGTAGCCTATCCAAAAGGTAGAGCAGTATTAGTAAATAATGCAATCCCAACAGAGCGTTGCTGTCTCTCTTCTTCATTGGTAAACAACAATTTGTGAATTAAAGATGACACAAAGACAGCACAACACTACTTTCAGGAGGGTTTTACCTTCTGTTTATAGGAATCCACAGCCTTCATGTAGAGTTGCAGTTTCTTGCCCAGCTCTTCGAAAGCTCTCGGCCTGTCCTCCTGCTCTCTGTGCCGTTCCTGAATGGGTTGACCAAACCTCTGGAAAAAGATGGCATTCACATTAGCAAATTGTCTGTGGTTATTCTCACTTAATTGGTTTCTTGGCCTTGTATACTGAAGAGCACCTTCTGGTACACGAGGCATTCCATGTCATTTGGGATGCTTGTAAGGTAGAACCTCCTAACCCAGCCCTGTGTGTTCATAAGTGATTTTCCAGTAGTTTTGAAAGTACATCTGTCACTTTGCTTCAGTCAGCTGAAAGTAACTGAAACTGAAACTTCTCCAATAAACAATGGCAAACCTTGAGTGCGTCCAGCTTGTCCACGTAGACCTGTTTGGCCTGGTCCTCTCCCTCTTCATACAGCCAGTTCTCTGTGTCTTCCAGCATCAGCGTCAGTCGGCTACTGTCCTATTGGTAAAGGCCGGGCATAAAACAGACATCAGTAAAATATAGTGCATCCTTTACAGCGACAATATTACTGTGAATATTATCATCAAAACAGAGGGATATGTAAGAAATCAGCCCTTACCTCCTCTGTGATATACTTCTCATAGATCCCACAAAGTTTGTCCCGCAGGTCATATACATACTCCTCCACAGCATTTTTAGCATCATTACGCTCTTTCTCTAGTTTGTCCTGGACAATCATCTGCCCCTAAAAGGAAAAGCCACACACACACACATATACAGTATTTGCCTCTTCAGAGCCAAAATATGTCTAATGGCCTAATGACAGAGATCTAAAACTCTCAGATATCTAACTCAAATAAAGACATTTAGATACCTTAAACTAGTTTCCTAGCATTTTTATAGTTAGTTATGATTTTGCAGTGCATAACTGTCTATACTGTAGGTGGAAAGATGACACTTTGGAGAGTGAAACCTATAGTCAAAATGCTCATCCTTGCAAATTCTCTCATGATGCTAACTTGTGAAATAATTCCTAAACTACTCAAAGACCCCTGGAACGTCTCCAGAAAACCACTTTGCCCACCACTACACTAGAGTTTTGAACAGTGGGCCTTTAAGCTGTGAAACACAAAGCTCTTTTTAAACCATACGCCACAGTCGGACATCACCCAATATAGCGCTCTTTGCCTTGGGCCCAGTTGATCAGCATTGCAATCAGACTATGACTCAGCATTTCCAAAGGCCACCGGAGGGACTCACCTCATACTCCACAAAGTCATTGAGGACGTCCCGGTCCAGCTGTCTAATGGTCTTGGTCACAACAGGCAGATCAATGCTCTTCACCTTGACTTTGGGCTTGCTTCCCCCTGCTGCTGGGTCCTGCTTTTCCCCCGCAGCCCCCTCCTGGATTGGGAAACCAGACAATCAAATCAGTCCTAGCTGTAGTCCAATTACAACTTCTTGTGTTTTAAACTATATGCATTTTGTACATGGTGTACATCTATTTTTTAGATGAATGAATATGGGTCTATGTAATTCCATCCCAACTGACCTTACTACTCGAACTGGCATCCTCGTTCTGCTGGTCCCCCTGGCTTTGGCCTTCCTGGTCCACCTGCATTTTGGTCTGAGATACAACACACCTTTAAAATGGCATTATCCAAGCCAATACAGATGGGACTGACAGATTGTCTTTATCATGTTTGCATTATTATTATGAATTATCTCAACAGTCTGAACCAGCTTTATTTAACAGTTAAAGAGAGTACAATATTCAACGATGTTTTAGCGCAATAATCAGGATAAGTAAACTAGTCATGTGCTTATGGACTGAGAACACCAAAGGAAGGGGATTATTGTCTGCTAACAGTCTGCTAATGATTAGATATGAGGTTTTTGGAGTATATATGGAGTATTTTTGTGTTGACTAATAACTAATATGACTAAATGGCTACATACAATCTCTGTAATCACACACTTTCAAGCCTGAATGTTTTAGCTTCTGTAACCATGAGACCAGCACAGCTGAGGAGAATGCAGCTTCAAAACCCGAGAACTGACAAAAATGGTCTTAAAAAACACAGATAGTCTCATCAGGCAGAAGAACAAAGATTAGCAGATTAAATGAGAATCATAGATTGATTTGATTGCAGCTGTGTGATGTTTTAACAAAAGGGCCATATAAAAATTACCTGGTCCTCCGCCCTGCCTTCATTCTGCACCACAGGCTCCATTTCCATTTGCATGTCCTCTCCTTCTCGCTTCTCAATCAGAGAGGCACTAGATACACTGAAGATGCCGTGGACGTTAACGCGCACTTTGACCTTCACTTTAGAGCTGTCTCCATCTGGCTGGGGAGCCACATTCTGCACAGAAAAACATCCTGGGAAAAAGAGAGAGAGAGAGAGAAAGAGTGAGTGGTTCATTCAAAATAATTTCACTCTGACAAGCATGCTTCAGAATTTACAGGCTCTCAAGAGAAATCCTTTAGAGACAAGTGGAAGCTGGTGATGGAATAGGTTTCAACCTGAATATCCCACCTGAGACTCCACACAGACATACAGAAAAAGCTAGACTATGATGACGGCTGTCTGCCTTATTAGGACCCATCAGTGTTCTGTGGGACACTGCTCTATTCCTAATTACCATCCAGGTTACAGATTCCTATAGGGACTCAGCCACAAATGGGCCACCCAGAAACACTACCTAGGGCACATTCATCATTCAACTCTCATACTGTAGATTTCTGTGGCCGGTAAAGTACCTATCCTCTGGTCCGGGTAAGGGAGTTCTTGTGGGCTGCTGTAGAAGGCTTCAAGGTCAAAGGGCTCCTTCTTGTGGAAGGTGATTACTTTGGAAAATGGAGCGGCGTGATTCTTACTGAACACCTCACACTCTCTGTGAGAAGAATGCAGTAAAAGAGAAGTCAGGCAGTCGAGACACAACCAAGCTAGTTGACCATCTTTCTTGATTTATTTGTTTCATATGGCTAATTCAGAAAGATAAAGTGTCCTTGCCCGACTCCATCGTCCGTAGGTGATTTCCAGCGCAGAGTGATGGGAAAGGGAACCACGTCAGTGATGGAGAATTCACGCACCTTAAATGCTGGTGACAAAATTGCACACTAAGCACAAACATTCAGCACACACACACACACACACACCACAACAACAAGCAGACATCAAGAGAGAAACATGCAAAAATTATGTATTTGTTTTCTAAAATGCAGCACTTGCATAAAATCAGTGCAGACCTAACATCAAACAATAAAAGAGTAATATCCTTTAATATCCTAAAACTTATTATACTGAGTGTACTACATTACATGATTTATTACTGAGCTATATTTGTATAACACAAGTTAAGCACAGTGAAATAAAAGGATCAAAACAAATATATCAGAAAGCCATTAGCTATAAAATCCCATCAACGTCAGAGGACGATCATACCTGAAGAGCAGAACCTCTGGCAACAGCCTCGTCTGCATTGAGTGTGGTGCTGATGTCTTTGCCAAAGAACTTGGTGATCCGATCTTTAATAGCTGGGATTCTGGTGGCTCCTCCCACCACCTCCACTGCATAGATCTCATCCCGGCTCAGCTCTGTCACACAACACACACAGGACTGATTGGATTCTTTGTTTTTCTATTGGTAGTCAAACTATTTCCTTGAATTCAACCAAACTTTAAAGGCGTACTTGATTGTTCAAGGACTGCTTTCAGTGGCAGCTCGACTCTCAGCAGATATTGCGTGCACAATTCTTCAAACTGGCCCCTGACGATGATGAGCAGGAATAATAAAAAAAAACATTCATTTCCATCCAATTTGAGCTAGATTTCCATCATAAACATACACGATGGAGGACAAAAAACACATTGTTTGTACCTATTCATCTTGCCGGTAACATCAATGTCATTCATGAAGCACTCTATGTTCAAAGGCAGATCGGAGGAGTTGGCGCTCATCAGCTTCTTCAGTTTCTCACACTCCTGGTACAGCCGCAGGACAGCCCTTGGGTTCTCCCTCACGTTGAGTCTGTACCTTCCCTTGAAGTCCTCACAGAAGTAATCTACCAATGCCTCATCAAAATTACGCCCGCCAAGGTAAGGGTCAAATGCTGTGGCAAGGACCTGAGGGAACACATTGCCATTGAGTTACGGGTTTAAAGATACAGTGCAATAAAAGCTGAAGTGTTATGTTGACCTAAAAGCAAAATGCTAACCTTAAGTTTGCCTTTGTTGAAGGCAGTGATGGAGACCTGGTATGATGAATGTCCTATGTCCACAAACACCACATTTCTTGGCTTCTCCTCTGGAGTAGGAAGGTCCTGTTTGTAGATCCCATAGGCCAAAGCCACTAGGTATCCCAATACACATAACACACAAGTCAAATATATTAAGTTGTGCTCAAATGTTTATGCAGACATTTTACTTTTTGTTGTGTTACATTATTTCACTTTACATTGCTACAAAGTTATATTGTTTCACTGTTAATCTCACACAGGTTTCACTTCCAATAAGTAATGGTCATGAAGGTAAAACCCAAAGTTAAAGGACTATCTTCAGTGAGCATCTGTATATTTTATAATAATGATATCACCTGAACATTTAAAGTTGGCTACAAATACTGAGACTCTTAGTACCCTTCCAATTTGCTGCTATGCACCCACTCCAGAAATGTCACTACGAGCAATTTTAATAACACCACTGACCTGCAGTGGTATCATTAATCAAACGCAAACAGTTCAACCCTGCGATTTGACTTGCATCGAATACAGATCGTCTTTCAGCATCTGTGAAAAAACTTGGGACCTGTACAATATAAGAAGCACAAATCAAATCAATCACAAATTGAGGTATTTCATAAATGATGCGTTTTAATGGTTTTGTGTAATGTTTCCGTCACTCACGGATATGACACAGTCCACCACTGGCTTCTTCAGGGCACTCTCAGACGTCTCCTTCAGTTTGGTCAACAGCATCCCTGTTATCTGCTCAATTGTTAACACTTTGTCCTCATCCAAATAACGTACCTGTAAATGCAGCACAAATCAGGTAATTCAAACCAAATGCAAAGCAACTTAAAAGCCAAAGCAGGAGTTTCTAATAGGTTGCTTGGAGGTTAAGTGCAGTAACAAAATACACTGACAACTGAATTAAAAGAACAAAGGCATATATTGACAACAGAAAAAGTACACAGTCAGGGTCAGAGAGAAAGGGACACAGCAGAAAGGAACACACTGGAAATGTGTACAGTGCTTTACCTTAATTCCAGTGTTTCCACTGGCCAGTTTATGCAAACTGTAAGGCAGTTTGGGTTTTTCTCCCTGGACAAATGGGTCATCAAATGCTCTGCCGTGGAACTTTTTGAAGCCATGGACTGTGTTTTTGAAGTTTGTTATGATCTGAAATAAGGAGATCCTTATTAAATCTTTTAGAGTTTATGTAAATGTAAATTATTAAGTAAATGTGACTGCCATGGTTGATCTTACTTGACTCTTGGCTGCATTTCCAATGATGCGGTTTTTGGAGGCCAAAGACACACAAGCCCTTGATGGAAAAAAAACACATCAACAAATTAGATACATTATAATAATCATGTTAAAAGATGTGGCGGAACTGTCAGGGAACGACGAGAGACAGCTCGACATTAAGGGAAGTCCACAAGGGAGTCTACAAAACTACAAAACTAGGGCAGTGAGACAGAATGGTTCACCTTCAAAAGTAAGTTGATCCTCCCCTAAAACATCACTTCTCAAACTCATTTCACACTTTCTTTAGCAGACAAACAGTATACATTGTGTTACTGACAAAGACGAATCCTTCTAGATACACTGGTTTGAGAGATCCATTTCATCAGTTGGCAGTGACAGGTCACCCTCCAGTTCCACCCCTCTTAAAATATCTCCATTCAATTCATTAGGGATTAAAGGTGTAATGCACATGCTCCTACCCCAGCTCCATATCTCCCTCCAGAAACAGAGGCCTACCTAGGTATTTGATGTTATTGTTCCCTCTATAATTGTATAATTCAAACAATGTTTCCAATAGAATAAGCAATAACCTTTAATTCCTTAAAGTCTATAGGCTGGTTCTCGTTGACAGGGTTGCTCAGAAGATGCAGTCTTTTGGTAGGCCGTAATAGACGCACTATCACCATGTCACGTCAAAGACTATTTTTTATTTGACACATATTCTATTATCTTAACAGTCCATAAAGGACCTCTTGTCTTCTTTTAATTGCCTATCTCTGCCAACTTAGACGCGCACTGCGCAGCATTAAAATGCGCTCGCAAAGCAAAGTGCGTGTCATGGTATAATATTTCCACGTTTGACAGAGATACCTTTCGGCCTAGAGAAGGTCATTTCACAGAGCAACAGAGACACGCGACATTTCAACGTACATCAAACTGCTATGACAGTGAATAAACCAACAGTTACACACCTCACCTTGGATCCACATCCATCACCACCTCTGCTGTCTGTGTCATCAGTGCTCAGTGAGTGTGTCTCCAGTTGCTAATATTGCGTAACAAACTCACAGCTACATTTCACGGTGATGTGAATGATATACTTACGGTGTGCATCTGTCACTGTAGTCATTGGCAATGGTTTCAATGCCACCGCTCCTGGCCACGGCGATGTAACAATTTTGGAAACCCACATCAATGCCTACCACTGACATAGTGAGCGCTCTTCAATCCACCTCAGTTATACTCCAAAACGATCGCACTTGACAGGAGAAATATATATGAAATATATGATGGTGGTCTATTCCGCAGTGAAATAGTAATGTAATTAATACCGCCCTTTGTTCTGAGAATGAATGAGAGAAGGCTAGCTCAGTGTGCTAACTGCTTTACTGGCTGTTATGTAAGACGAGCTGTTTATAGCAAACTCATTCAATCTAATCCCAGTGAGCGATGATGTCTAGAGGATTCTCCTACTCCCTGCTAGACAGTCGAAACATCACCCGGCAGCACTAACGAACATGCGCAATTGTAAAGGCTGATTCCTAAGCCCACCCCCGGTCGTCTGTGATTGGTTGCGTCGCACCCAAGGCCTTACATGATTGGTGCGAGAATCAATCAATAAGAGAAAAATCTAGAACCCCTAGAAAGGGGACCGATGTGTACGTCACGAACAGTAGGACAGGAGTGGTCCGGTGACCATCCGTGATGAACAGTGCATTTATATTTAATTATTTATATATCTAAGTGACATCATCAAGAAACATGTATCCTGTTGCTCATGTGTATTTTGCATGTTTTTTTTTCCTACATGAAAAAAACAAGAAAAAGAACGCCTGGTGACCATCCTGGGCTGATGATGATGGGATAGATGCATCACTTCTCCCCATGGAATAATTCTCTAACATGGGTTTGCCTGTGTATTTTGTACATTCATCAAGCTTAGTGTTAGTATTAGTTATTTTGCTTGTTCATTTTTGTGTGTAATTGCAATATGGCCTGTGTCCAGCTGTCCATATTGGTGCATCCAGGGAATTTCATAGCTATAAAAAGATCATCAAGAGTGGTAGACGTAGAAATGTCTTTTAGGACCATGGTCTGGTTCTAGTATTCTAGTATTCTTTTAAGAAGTTTGGCTAAGGGTATCCATGTTATCCTGTTATAATGACCCACATAATAATGTGTTGTAGGTTACAAAAATAAGTGACTTGAATAAACTCGGTAATTCCTCTCAATTTGTGCTGTCCAAATTTCAACTAGCTGTGATAACGCACTGCGTTTTGCCCTATTCACCACTGTTTGGGGATATAGTAGCCAGACTGTCTTTAGGAGGCTTGTCGAAGCAGAAGGAAAGGGAAAGGGAGGCATGTGTTTGGTCATATTCGAATTAGGCCTGTGCCAAAAAAAAAAAACTGGAACCGGAAGTGCCAGTTGATCAACCAAGGTAGTTAGATAGGTTAGCGAGGCATTTAACGCCGAAGTTAAAATGGGGCTATTCGGGAGAACACACGAGAAACCACCAAAAGACCTGGTAAGTACAGGATGCTGAAGACCAGAAATATTGCAGAGGGTTTAACCCAGTAGTTACATTAGCTAGCTACTTAAGGATGCGATGGTGCGTTAGCTAGCCTAGCTAGCAGTCAGTCTAGCTTGATTCCAAACTGTTGCTGCTCCTAGCTAGCTTGATAGCTAGTCTAGTTTACCTTAGATGGACAGCCCTAATAACTTCAGCTAGCTAACGTCACCCCGTATTATGGTTGTCTTCATTTGTTCTACAACTGCGTCGCTTTGTTTCAACAACCGATCAGACAATCTAATTTGATTTCTGCACTGTTAGACAGGTAGCTAGTTAGCACACAAGCTAACACGAGTCAGCTGTCAGTCGCTCGGATGTAAACAAACCCTGATTTTGTTAGCTTCAGCAAAGAACATGATCTTTTAAGGCCTATTTACACATATTTAGTGTTATGTAACATGTGTATTAAGGCATTCATTAGAAATGGTACAATCTCAACCTAACATTAACACAATCTGAAAAAAATAATAATTCTCTCCCATTTCAGATCAATGAATGGTCTCTCAAGATCAGGAAGGAAATGAGAGTGATTGACAGACAAATTCGAGGTAAGGCGTTAGAAATCAACATTTGTTGATCCTAGACAACACTTCTAAATATATTAATATTAGAAATAATAATTTAACTGCAAAATGTACATCTTATTTATCCATTTAGTGTCTTATTCAGATCTTATTTTTCTGAAATAAAATTTACAATCCTGTAAAGGTGGTGAGATAATTCAATTTGTTTCAGGTGGAATATCTTTAAACAAGACAGAATAAGACCAGTAAAGAAGAGAAATTACACTTGGTTCAAGAAAGTTCTTGATTTGCATTTGAAACCACTGCAATTATCTCACTCATTGACAGATTTTTTTTTCTTCACTTTTTTAAGAAAATTACATTTTACAACACTATACTAGATTAAATGACTTGTAAAGATGGGTACTTTTGCAGTGTTCTATATATTTTATTACAGTCTGTTGACTTAATATTAGTTATAATTGGTTATAGTTATACTTGGTTTTGTGTAGTAAAATGTAATGACATACTCTGTTGTTTCTCAGACATTCAGAGAGAAGAAGAAAAAGTGAAAAGATCCATCAAAGATGCTGCTAAAAAGGGCCAGAGGGATGTGTGTATCGTTCTTGCAAAAGAGCTGATTCAGTCAAGGCGGGCTGTCAGCAAACTTTATGCTTCCAAAGCCCAGATGAACTCTGTACTACTCAGCATGAAGAATCAGCTTTGTAAGTGTGTGCAGAAAGCTAGTGGATCTTTAGATTGGGACAAAAGGATTCATTGTGTTATAACTCAAATTGCTTTATTGAGTTGTGTTAAGAAGACCACTCTTTATTTTACTAAGCTCCAGGGTTTGCATGGATGTTCATGCTCACTTTAGTTTTTCGGTGTTTGTGTTCTAGTTGATCTCTTTTCTGACTAGATATCATACAGCATGTCTTTCTTAGCAATGTCAGTAGAGGAATCCTGTTTGTGTGTGTTTCTAGCTGTATTGCGTGTAGCAGGAGCCCTACAGAAGAGTACAGAGGTCATGAAAGCCATGCAGAGCCTAGTCAAAATCCCAGAGATCCAGGCCACCATGAGGGAGCTATCAAAGGAGATGATGAAGGTCAGCACACAGCTCACATAAGCTGGCTCCCATTTACACCCTAGTAACTACAAGGAATGAAACACACTGCTGATGTCCATTGCCCTAGTTCTAGATCACCAGCTACCATTATTTCTCTCTGAACAAAAGTAGATATGCCATGTCATTGTGCACACTTCTTTTACAACTATATATTAGAAATTGTACACTAAATGATATATTTAACACATAGTTTGTGTGTCGTACCTGTTCATCATTCAGGCTGGCATCATTGAGGAAATGCTGGAGGACACATTTGAAAGCATGGAAGATGGAGAGGAGATGGAGGAAGCAGCGGAGGAGGAGGTTGACAAGATCCTCTTCGACATCACAGCAGGTAAAGAGATTCTTAAACAAGGACTAGGAGTTGCTAGTTATATACTGTGGCTTTCCATTTTTTTCTATCTCTTTGAGTGTGTAGAAATGCTATGAATTTGCATTTAATTATCCCACATATTATTATTATTATTATTATTATTATTATTATTATTATTATTTTGGGACCTCTATTTAATGGTTGTATTTGCTATGTTAGGTGCCCTTGGCAAAGCACCCAGCAAAGTCACGGATGCACTGCCTGAAATGGAGCCTGCTGGAGCCACTGCAGCTTCAGAGGATGAGTCAGAGGAGGACATTGAAGAGATGCAGTCAAGATTGGCAGCTCTGAGGAGCTAAGGTGGCCCAATAATGGACAGAGACAATTTTGCTGTAGGGTTTACAGTACCTAGCATCCTTTCTGCTTCATATTTTCACATAACCATTTTGGGTTCGCATTGAGCTATGACAGTTCTGTGTTTAAAAACGTTTTTTAGACTGTTTGGTCTTGTCAGCCTGAACAAGAGGTTAAAGTGTTTTGTTTTTCTTTTATCAGGGGTAAGCCTAGGTACATCCTGATATTATCCAAAGTAAAATATAAGACAGTGGTATGTTATGTAAGTATGAAAAGCCTGCTGTGCCTACAGTGCTTAATCATATTATTCTGTCCTAAATTGTGGACCCATGGTGGAGGTACTTGGATATATTTATTCCAAATAAGGAAATGGAATAATTGTTGATGGGACCCACCCTGCACATAAATGTTGAATGCAATTCACGTTCTAGATTACTAATCAGAGTTAGTCCTAATCTGTTCTACCATATTTCCTAAACAACATTAAACTACTATTAAATTAGTGTATATTATCTGAAACACTAGAGTTAAGGGGCAGAGTTTTCTCTTTTGGTAGTTAATTTTCTGTACAGTCAAATTGTATCTATATTATATGTGGTTCTATGTGTATACAAGTAAGCTTGTCAGAATAATGCACGCATACTGCCCTAACTGATTTTGTACAATAAGATTCAGCCTGTTAAGTGTTTGCCTCAGCATCACAATAATTTCCTTCTCCTACATTTCAGCAGGATACAAGGAAAATGGTTGGTTAGTGCAGAACCTATGTATTGTGGAATTATTGTGTGTATACTTTTCTATGTGGGTGGGGAAAATATGAAAATAAACTTTTAAGAACTAAGGCCACAATTACCAATACAAAAGATCTATTGTCATTTGAGTTATCAGATGGGCACCACCTATCACTGAACTAGGCCCACAACACCCAGGCTCAGCAGTGAATTCTGACTTCCTGGATCCAACACCCTCCTCCACCCTACTCTCAGTATTGAGCACACTCATGCTGACTTAATGTAGACGTTCAGCATCACAATAAACACTAATTGTCAGACTTATATCCTCAGTCTCATCAGGAAAAAGATGCTGGAACAGCTGACCCTGCTGGCTAGCAACAACCCACTCGGTCCAGAAACTGTACTGTACCAACAATTTGATGTTACTGAGACAAACGGCCCTCTGATAGTTGAAACCAAACTGTTTCAACAGTAAAGGCTAAATGGCTGCTGCTTTTAACCTTTGGGCAGTCCAGAGACTGCATTGTACCAATAATCAGAGGCTCAAGGTATGGCTCAGAAACCAAGGTGAATGATTCATTAATTTTTTATCTTTTACCTGTGAGCTTCAAGAAGTAGAAATACATTGCATTATGCTTGTTTATATGTTTAGTTTGTGTTATGTGTGTTTTTTAAGGAGGAACAGAATTTGAAAGCATTTCATCAGTCTGACATGGTGCATTTAGGGTACTCTGTTTTGGAGCTTTCCCCTTGTTTTTAAAGTGGACAAAAGGATTAGATTTCTACCAGCCACAGCCCTCCCTCAGCAGCTTTTGTTGTACTGTAACAAAACCCTAACTCTGTTCCCTGGCTACAGTATGTAGGTTAGAGGCTGGACAAAACCAAGGTCTAATGGTACAGGTGTTTTTAGGTTTGAGGACTAGAGGTCTACACATGTCTGTTATTCCTGTGCATTTTTATTCAGATTTCTACTGGTTGGTATTTTGCCCCTTAACTAGGAATGTAGTGTGTGGCTAAACCTGCCTAAACTCACTTTACCCACCTGTTTATTTGCAGCATAGAGTTAACCAACCTGTTAAACTTGACATTCATTAGTATGAGGTGAATTCAATGTATACATCATAGTAAGTAGTATCAAACTGATGCAAGATATATGAGGATATGTTATAAAGGGGAAATAGCACAAATTAATACCAAATAGAGGTCATAACTTGTGACTCTTAACTGGTAATGGTAATGCTGCAAGGCACAGATTCAGCCAACCTACATGCTGGATACCTGAGAGTTTTACCACACCGGTGTTTTCCATGCATGACAACGCCGCCATCTATGGATGGGGGCTATATTCCGTTTATCCTGCATCACGTTGCCGCCTGTGTGCGTCCGGACGCTGCCGCCCTGACGCGCCTGTCAACTGAAGAAACTCCTCCCCGCAGACAGCGCGTCCTCTTGCCTTCCCAGCGCAATGGTCTCCTGGATTATCTCTAGACTTGTGGTGTAAGTCATCTTTTTTTAATAACATATTCTCTGTGATATAATAGAATAATAGCAAGCGAAGACAAAACAGTGTTTCCCGATTATTGCGCGGCTTTAAGATACTCATTGCCCAGGTGCATGAGCAACCCGATCCAATTTAGGTCTTATTTCTAAGCAGAATCAGCCGTGAATTGGGATTGGTGGGGGTGGTGGTCTCTCGTGTTTTTTTTTTTTAGCTGAACAGCAGTCCTATTTTTACAGTAGGGTACTTTGCTATTTCAGCAGGAATACAATAGCTGGGCCTATAGACCCTGAGTGTTTCTAAATAGATTGTCAAGGTTCAGTAGCTTGACATTCTTTGTGTTTACCAAGTGCCCCTTTCCTTCTAGACAACGACGTGACGTGATTGGGAAAATTATCTATATTATTTATAAGGTATTAGTCTGCTCAGAAATAAGATGCGTCTCATATTGACACGAACCGTCAATCTCACTTGCGAGGTGACTGGAATAGCCGGAGCGGCTGCGAGTGAAGCTATTCTGTGTTGATGTCCTGTATCGGGAAAACAAAAGGGATGGGTCATCCTTCTCAGGTTACAATGCAAGTGTTGTTCATGTACCAAGCCCCGTGTGCTTATTCCCCACATCATTATGATTGTATCCCATATTAAACAATGGGGTCCCATTTATGACTGTATTGGCCATTTTACTGGTACAAGATATGAATCAGCGCCATGACCGTGCGGAGCAGACTTATAACCAACCCAAACCTCAAAATAGTGATGCAATTAAATTTAGATTACACTATCCTGTTACACATGCGGTTGCCCTGGAACAAATGGCAATAGCCCCAGTTATCCAAACCCGTGTCATTTAGGCTGTCATTTGGGATATCCAGCGTCGAACAGGAACATGTCGCTTCACCTATAGCTGATATATTTATTTTGGCTGTCCTTCTGTGTCTATAATAGCACAGTTATCTGCAGTCCAGGCCAACATGGTGCAACATTATGTAGGTCAGTAACTCGATCAGGTCACTTTCACAGCTGTTGCCGAGCTGTTAAACTTCAACAGGGTCCTGTCCACGACTGTATAGTCAGCAGCACAGGTGTCTACACCCGAGTAGACATTTCTTAAGAAAGTAAACAAAGGCTAATTTTAGCACGTTTATACTTTTAGTCAAATCGGCCCTGTGCACTGAGGAAGAGGCTGGTTGGACATTTTCTGATATATCTTGTTCTGACCTGCCTAAGCTGATCTCCATTCTCATCATGAGGACCCATAGCCCAAAAAAATATTACATTACATTACAGTCATTTAGCAGACGGTTTTATCCAAAGCGACTTACAATAAGTGCATTCAACATAGGCAGGATGTATTGACATATGGGGGGGAAATTGTATCTTTTAACCTCCAATATGTCCAATATGGATGTCAGTACTACAAATATGGCCACTTTCTTAGATGGCCTGCATGTATTTACATGGATTTACTTACATAGTACAGAAAATCATACATGGAATATTTTAAACTTAATCTTATCCCAGGATATATTATCCATAAGTATATTTACTTACATTCATATTTATTTAGATTTTGCGTATATGGCACTCTGGTGTATATTTTTGGCCAATGGGCTTGATGGGCACATTTTTCTTTGTCTTCTAGACTTGTGTTTGGTACACTATATCCTGCATACTCATCCTATAAAGCTGTGAAGTCCAAAGATGTGAGAGAATATGTAAGTATATTGTTTTTATACAATATGTCACATTCAGTGACATGATATATGTGACCCCTGCTTAACAAAAATATGAATCTACAAGGTGTCATCTATAGTTATGTGAATTATCTTTCCCTGTTCCATTCCATCTTCAGGTAAAATGGATGATGTACTGGATAATATTTGCCCTATTCACCAGTGTGGAAGTATTGACGGATATGTTTCTTTGTTGGTAAGTGAAAATGTTTGTTATTATTATGTAGGTGAAATATATTTCTTTGTCGGAAAATCCATTTTGATTGTTTGTGTTTTCATCCCATAATACAAGTAGTCAGGTTTGTTTCTTTGAAGTTACAGTCATTGACATGGGAAATATATGTGACATACCATCAAGGTTTGCTTTAGCAATGGCTCCATCATTTTTTATCTTCGCTGCAGGATCCCTTTCTACTATGAACTGAAGATAGCCTTTGTGGTGTGGTTACTGTCCCCTTACACTAAAGGCTCCAGTGTGCTTTACAGGAAGTTTGTTCATCCCACGCTTTCCTCAAAAGAGAAGGTGAAATCTGTCTCATCTTCCTTTTCCGCCTCTGGTGCATTTCATGGGAGTGGGGCTTAAATGAAAATAAAAGATAACGCAATTCTCAGAAATACCGGTTAAAAACAATGAATGCAATTCAAATATTGATTTGTTTATCACAAAACATAAAACATAGTGCAGAAAATAATTTTCCTCACTTGAAGTCTGTCAAGAAACAGAAAATTCACGTATATATTTTTTTGTACTTGCGCCAGGACATTGATGACTATCTCTGCCAAGCGAAGGACAAAAGCTATGACACCCTGATGCATTTTGGGAGGAAAGGGCTGAATGTTGCAGCCACAGCTGCGGTCATGGCTGCAACAAAGGTACTGCTGACGCTGAATATTTGATTTGTACAGACCTGGGGGTATGGTCCTGTTTTTTTGCCTTTCACTTAGTGAAGAAGGCCTATTGAATAAAGCTTCTACTCTTTGTGGAGTACGAGTAGGATCCAGTACCACAATATTGCCAATCTAAGAATATAAAAAGCAATTCTTGTTGTCATGCATGTTCTCTTTTCCCTTCTAGGGCCAAGGAGTCCTGTCAGACAGACTGAGAAGTTTCAGCATGCAGGATCTGTCTTCCTACCAGTCTGACCCCACCAACACCGACTCTGTCACCACTCAGCCTGCGTCAGCGTCTCACAAGGCCAGGACCATGATGCGCAGCAAGTCAGAGGGCTACAGCAAGGGTGAGAATACTATACTGGCACACTGACTCTTGCCACCAAACAGTAAGAAAGTAAAAGCTGCTAGAAATCGACCTGTTGAGCATACAATTGGTTAGTTTCATGGAGCGTATTAGTTTTTGTGTGGTTGAGAATATATCAGGATGTGTCATGCTGCTTTTATAATATGGCACATTGATAAAAACATGGGTAACACATTGACTGTTCACCAAACATATTAGGTACGCTTGCTTGAGCATCAAAATAATGGGTCTGCGCTATACAGGAGTGGTGCCTGTTTCTTTTGTTGAGCACACATAATCATCCAGTTTTTTTACTTCCTGTTCAAGCTTGTTTAAGCCTGCAGATATTGTTCAGTACCTTCGCTTTCCTGAGTCCCTCCTAACCTCAACTCTGCCTTCCTGTTTGGATGGCTGTCTAGCTAAAGGTCAGGCCCCACTGGCCCCACTGGCCCCACTGGCCCCACTGGCCCGCCAGGCTAACCATCCTGTGAAAACCCACATGTAGCTTGTGTCATTTGTTTTGTTAACCTAAAAAAATACTTACAACTATTTTACATTTGATAGAAGTATCTGTAAACCTGAGGTATAACTAACATTTAATTTAACAAGGAATCCTGTTGTTTGCGTGAATATTTCTGTTAATATTTATATGTGGTGAGTATATTCTCCACATAGTTACTGTTTATTATTATTATGACTAGATGCAGTTACGTGTTCTCTGTAACTAAAAGATACTGTAATTCTAAGAGTTATAAAAGGCCATTTGAACAGTGCTGGCAGATATTAATTTTTAATTAACTTTCTGCTGTCGGTTTTCATTCATTCATTTCTTTTCATTCACTTGAATGGACATAATTCTACATATATTGAAAAGCAGTACAGAGAAAACCTAATAGGACAAAGCTTGTTAAACTCGTTTGTGCGTTTATTGGGTCAAGCTAATCGTTCCTAATCAGATAGTCCCTGCTCTGTCCAATGATATTAACTTTCATTACCACCACAGACTAAAATCAGGTGCTGCACTACAGCAATTACAGTCAAATATTTGGCTGCCGCTTTCAATCTCCTAGGCCAGAGACAGAATTTATGTGTGCAGGCCTGTTGCTCATTCCTCCCACCGTCCTTTTTCACGGTGCAGGGCAGGATTTTGACATGACTGAATATGAGGTGTTGGACCATTGGGACACCAAGGAGTTGCTGTCCCAGACTCTTGTGCCTTTTGAGCCCCAGCCTAAACCCACACCCCTTTCGCCCTCACTGACATCCCAGTCCTCTCCACCCTCCTCCATACCTTCTCCACCCTCCACACCTTCTCCACCCCCCACTCCTCCAACTCCAGAGCAGCCTGAGGTGGTGGGGAAAGGGGTGCAGCCAGCATCAAGCTCACCACAGCTCAGGCTGATTAAGAGGAAGGCTCCTGAGGTACTGCCTTGTAAACATGGCTGCTCAGCTGCTGCCTGGTTCTAACTGCCCCTTGAGAGTGGTGATTAACCCGCTGATTCACTAATCTTTACTGCTGTGCATCTAAACAGATCATTATGGGCCAATATTGTATCACTTCTGGCTGCTAATAGGATCTGTACACTGATAAAAGCTGATTAATGCATTAGCTTTAGTGGAATGATAATTCAGTGCAAGTGATTGTGTGCTCTTGATTTGACCCCTCTTGATTGCAATGGCTCACATGCCATGAGGAATGAGAGGAGGGCAGGCATGTCAGTGACATCCAATGAGGTGGATAAATGGACACGGATTGTTTTCCATTGTACTTCACCACCGATATGACCTTTTACTTTTTGTGTCAAATTCAAAGTAACAATAAATCAGAAAACAGTCCCTGAAACAATTAAATTCCAGCACTGTATTCTCTGCCAAGGTATTCAGTCATAAATGTTAATGCATGTCAATGTACAAATATGAAAACAATGAGCATATGAATAGTGTGCAATTTCCTCTACAACCATCGGTGGCTGTTAGCTGACTTAACCTCATCTCCCTTTTTCCTTTCATCTCCATCTGTCCCTCCCTCTATTAGCCTCCTCCTAGAGTCTTAAGGCCTCTCACGAGATCCAGGAGTGCCCTTTCTTCATACAATGAAGCCATGTGAAACTGTGTCCTCAAGACTACTTCAGCTGCCTTCGCTGCAAGGAAAAGAAGATAGGAAAAAAATACTGTACGGCCAAAAGCTGCATGTTTAAAGCAGCCTTGTTCTGGAATAAGGTATAACCAAAGTGACTTATGACCCCTCTATATATAGTATATAGCTTGTGGCTCATGATAAAAAAATGTGGTTTGTGACACTGAGGCAGGACACAAGACTGAATGGGTTCCATGCTGACAGACATTTTTAGTTTGTGGGTTATTGAATATGTTTTGTATTTATGTACAGTTTGTGTTTATCATTTTATTGATTTGTTTTTATATCAGGTTTGGAGAGACAGTTGCATGTATGTCTTCCAGTCATTAGTCCCCAGTTTATTAAACAGAATGTATGGTCACTGAACATTACAGCTGGCATTGTGAGTGACATAGTCACTGTTTGAGAATGTGTTACCAGCCACAGATCAAAAGAAAAGGTTTTCTGTTTTCTAACACTTAATCTCTTTGGTTTGCAGAAAGATTTCTGAGCCAATGCAATCTGCACTGATGAATTATCGCTACAAGGTATTAAAAAAATCAGTCAAGTAATTACCCCAGAACATATTCCTGTAAGACTTCCTTTTAAGTAATGGAAAAAGTCAGACAGCAGTGGCATACAATATTCTATTTTTTACCTCTGCATAAAAGCCTTATAGAAAGCGATAGGAAAAACGTTAAAATATAAAATGTCTCAACAGGCCATAAGTATTACAAACACTATTATGTTTTCTTTTTAAAAATGCCTTGCACTATGTTTAGCATATCAATTACTGCCCTCAATACTCAGAAATGGCCAAAAATTCCTCTTATTCATCACAAATTTCTAGCTGAACATTATCGCCCATGATTTAGCCTCATTGTTATTTATTGTGTGATAAAGAAATAATTACTTGTGTAACGTAATTACATTTTTATCAGAAATAAAATGATCTCAGTGGAGCAGACTGTTTTGACAATCTACTGTCCAGTTCTATCTAGTTTCAGTGTAATTTAATGTTATTCAGAAGATTTATGTTGCTTGTGCAATTTAAAGCCAGTGTGTTAGGATACATCACTGTAAGTTGTAGCAACACACAGAAATGGGCTATCAGTCAGTTAAATATACATATAACATGGTTCTTTTTCATGTTTGACATCACTGTGTAATACTCTGCTGTTAACTGAGCAACTCAAACCCCTTGCCTTCTACTTGCTTCTTCTATTTTTTATGACTACAAAAGAGTAATTGTATTGGTTTGCAGGTTTACAATCTATGGGCAGTTAATATTGGGGACGTGTTTTGCCAACAGCAAGAGGTGATAAACTTGTGTCTTTGTATGTTTTCATCCTGTATGTACGTATTCACTGAGCCTTGGCAACATTTTTACACAACGTATCACTATGTGTTACTGATGGTTGGAATTAGAGCAGCAAAGATTTAATTGATTATCATTTACAGTGGTTTGAAGTTTGAATCAAAAGCTTCTCAGGTACAATTGTTCTGTTTACACGTCATTCACTCTGATGTTGTATAGATACACTTGTTATGCACATGAAACGTCCTTCTAAAGGGTAAATGGTAAAAAAAATAATAAAACAGGATAAATTCTGGCCTGTGATAATGATCTGAAATCTGTGTTGCAGCATTAGTGGTTTCAGTGTTAGTGTTGGAAGTGATTTCCTTCTATTAAAAACCATACAAAGTAAAACTGAGAAGAATATAACAAATATGTTGATGCTAAGTAGCAGATTTGTATACTTGTGAGTAGATTGATAAATTCATCATTGCATGTTTGTTATTAGTTTGTATGAAAATGGTTTTCTTAAGTGATTTTGTGTGAAGCTGTTCTGGGCCTCTTCCGACGCCTTGCTGATAATTTTTTTGTCAGTTATTTTCAAGTGCTTTGTTGGAAGAACAGGAAATCCTATATTGACTCTTTCAATTGTCCATACATACGTATGAGGAACATGTCTTACTTACTGATAGAAACTTGCCACTTTCACTTTATTGATGAAGAAAAAACACTTTACTATGTTATCCTGAAATTGTTTTGTTCTGGCAGGCCAGAATCTCAGAATACTTAAATCTTCAACTTGATCGTGAATTACAAGGAGTGATGTGATGACATGACGGTTTATGGCTATCAATTTATCTTTACACTCAGTTAAGTACGTCTGTTGCTGAATTGACATACAGCCATTAAATATGAAGCAAAACTTTGACACTGCTTGTGTTTGCATCTCTACGCTATTATTTTATCAACCTGTGACTTAAAACATATGTTTGCGTGACAACTTGCCCTGGAGTGAATGTTTCTTCTTCTGCTTGTTATTCTAATAATTTATTATCTTTACTCATTACAGTCTGATAATGACTATCTAAAATGATTTAATCCTGCTTTTTTCATGTGTTCTTTGTTTTGCTTTTTAGTTTATTTTGTTGTCTCACTAGGGGAGGTCTGCACATTTCCTCCCTTATTTTCTACTTAGTGTAAATATCTGTGTACAAACAAAGAAAAAATAAATAAAAGCATGCTACACATTAACCCGAACAAACTAGTGCATTGGAAAGACAAAGCAACAACCTATGATATTCATAAAACAACCAACAGTGAATTTGCTCCAGAACTAGCAGTCATGTGGAGGAAAGAAACAGTTAATCACTTCAGAGACATGACTTTATTACAGAATATCCAAACAAAAAACAAAATACCATATATTAATCAGCAATTACAGTTTGAGGTTGACCCGATCATGGTACTTAAGGTATGGATCATTGAGGTACCAGTTCCTCCTCTTCCAGAATGAAGTCGTCATTTTATTCAAAAGTTTGCTCTGTGTTTTGCTACAAAATACATGCTCCCTCAGGCGCTTCCGTCTGGGAGGCATCTTCTTCCATAGTTTCTTCTTGTATCCAGCCTGTTTACAACCAGAACAGTCAAATCTCAATCAAGTCAATGCTATTTATCAGACTGCCAACAAGACATGGCTAAATGACTTTGCCCAGACTCGAGCTTTTCAACAACAATGTCTGGACCAACTGTTTTAAGGTGTCAACTGAAGAAATTACTCAATGGTTTTGGCATGCCCAGCTACCAGAAATAGTAAAAGACTCCTACCTTGCGCCTGAGCCAGAGGCCGCAATGCAGTCTCAAGAACCTGTCGGTCACAGACTTCACTGACTTCCTCTTTCCTTTCTTTAGACTGTAGTATGTCAGGTTTCTGATTGGCTGCTGAATCAGGCTGGGAATAAGCGCTGACACCCTGCATCAAAACAAATTAGAGTAAATGAAGGCACAATATTTCATTTCATCAACTTTTTAAGTATGATCAGCATAATAATAAAGCATAAAAAATAATGAGTGATGATAATTATTACAATATCTAAATGTAAGCAATGAGATGCATTCCCGTTGGCGTTACCGTTTCAGGATACTCTGCTGGGGTGGCTGACACAATGGAGCAGACGGACAACCCCAGATAGGAGCTGCTGCAGATCTCTGAAGCGGCTGAGGATGGCTGATGGTGGAAAACTGACAGATCTTTGGTGCCCTGGCGCGGAGAATGAGCGGCCTCAGCAAGCCTATCCAACACATGGACAACATTAAAACACCGCTTTAGCACAACACAGCTGTAGCCATTATACGGCTCCATTCACAGGGAAGGAGAATAGCAAATACAACGAAGCCAGTCACGATCTTAGCTGACAAACCAAGAGTTCAACTAGAAAAGCTGCTCATGTTTTCTATCGAGGGCTTGCGGAAAGGGCATCGTTTAACTTGGCCGCATTAGCATCGATGGCATCGATAGACAAGACACGCACGTCTTCATAGTTCTGCCATTTCACTGTGCTACATGTGCTAAATGTCAACTTGTATAAAACATTGAACGTCAAAGAGGAGTGCAGTGCGAAATGTGTAAATAGCATAGTATAGATACCTGACATCGTCCTCGCCAGGACGGCCGCCATGTTTCCTCGAGGACGGTCAACTACGGAGAACTGTTAGGACAATCAGTACATAACCGCGATTGTGTAAACCGAACAATGTTTTTACCTTGTCAATTTATTGCCTTTATTACTTTCACTGTATTTTATAAGACCAGAGTCATCGACAGTGTTTGGGACACTGGAATAAATCCATAAGGACCCAAGAACTATTTGAGTATATCACTCAAGTCCCCTCACACCTGCACTATATGTAATTTTATGTTATTTATTTTATTATTATTTAGTCGTTGGCGGGCCCAAGTGGCAGCGACAGGTAACTGTTGGTATTTTTGACATCAATATCCAGAAATCGTATTACTCTCATACTTTCCTCGGACCTAAATCAAAACCTAAATTAAAACTTAATTAAATACAGTTTTGAGAACAGTGTGGAACAACCTGAACATAATGGCAAAGCCAGCGGTGGGCAGTGTCCACCATTGATAAATCAGACAGTAAAGTTGTCAATCAAAAATCTAGTAGGCTGGGGGACACTCCAACATCCCCCTCAAACATAACCAAGAGCAACACTGAAGAGACTATACATGATACATACATTAATGGTTAAATTGACTTCCGTTGTTTTCCCTTAAATTAAGTCAAATGACATAGATTAGGGAATAGTTATAAGTGATTAAACAAGTGATAGAAATTTTGAAATACACAATACAAACTTGACATCCATCGAGTAAAAAGGTTAAATTGCCAATATATTTTCATTTAGTTGGATATGACTTGTGTTCTGTTTCACATTGTATCACTTACAACAGGAAAAAACTGTCCCCATTACTACTTAATATTCTGAAGCCCATCTGTTGGTACTTTGACAAAGAAAGCTAATGTAGTGTTGGTATTTCCTGTATGGCAATTTTTCATTTGCGAGTTTAAAACCCTTCTCATTTGCCAATTAATTGTAGTTTGTATTACAATTCACTTGAAGTCAGTTAGAGGTCAGGCCAAAGTTCATTCATTTTTATTTGTTTTCCTTTAAAACATACAAATATAATCTTTTTAAATAAGACAGGTGAAAACATGAAACACAGGTGTCAGTAAACCTATAGACAACAAGATGTACCTTAATCAAATGTGTAAAAAACTCAAGGAACCAACCACAGGTCAACTTTGTATAACTGAGGAACTACTCTAAAAAGCTTAATGGAGGCACCCACCCATCTACCAAGATACGAGTGCAAAGTAAATCAATTACATCAGAAAGTGCTTTTCATTAGAGAGAGGCTCTTTTCAGCATTCCTATCCACGTCTCTTAATCCATTTTACTAGTTTACAAAAGGAATGCTTTTTTTCCTCTAGACAGAAGAACTGTAACAGTGTCGGTAACCAACAAAACACTGAACTTCTGCTTGTCAATAGTATCTTCAAATGTACCTCATAAAAGAGCTGGTGACTTATCAAAAAACCCAGAAGGCACCATTTACTAAAATATGAAGGTCTAGGATTATAGAGACAGTCTTTCTCTATCAGTCCTTTTGTCTACAGTTCAGGCACATATGCAAAAAAGATTTCAGTTGGTTTTTTGCTCTACCAAACACTTTGGAAAACTGAGGAGGACGATCCTGAGCTGAGGACGATCCTTTGGCTCACCAGCCAGCATATACAGGTTCTCCATCACAGGGCATCCCATAGTATCGACCATGAGGTCGCTCTTTGCGTAATAATGGAGCTCGAGCAACAGATAGCTCTCCGTCAGCATCTCTCCTTCGACGTAGTACCAGTAAAATGACAAAGAGTAAGGCCACTGGAAGAGAGAGAGGAAGAACAGCAGAAAACATCATTGTAAATTAGCAGCAACAGTAGGCCTTGTCAGACACTGACAAATAGCATGATTCTTATTTCATTTTATTATGTCCTTTTTGGGTCTGAATACAAAGGCAAAAACAAAAAAAATCTAAGATATTTGCAGTGTGCAAAAAGAATAGTTTTGCCAATTTTTATAATGCGAAGTATGTAAAAGGCTCCTACAACATATTGAAATACATGTATATGAAATTTAAAATGTTGGTCTTAATGTTAAGAGTCCTTATTAAAACATAAACCTTTTACCTAACTCTTCTAAAATACAATTAAGAGTAGGTTGGTGACTAAAAGTATGATAGCTCCATTCCGTAGCTATTTCAGGAGGACACAAATTTCTACTCTCAGTTACCATGACATTACAAGCTCGACCCAGATCATTTAATACAGAGTACTGCAAAGCGGTAGAGCTTCATTTATACGAACCCATTGGTAATGGATTTTTTCAAAGAGAATGAAACCTTTGATACATGGAAATATATTACATTTCCTGAACAATTCTAAAAATATGAAATGTGGATAAATGCATTTGTACAGTAACCTATTTAAAGTGTTAGGAATGAACAAGGAGATTACAATGAAGCATATGGGTACAGAATATATTATTACATTGACACAAAGCCATTGTATATACATTTTTCATCCACTAATGCTTGATTTCATTGATTTGATTTAGATTTATTTCTGTTATTGTATACCATAATAACAGATGAGCATGGGTTTGTGCATTGAAATTAGTTAAATTGCTGTTCCACAATTTAACCCCTATAACTGACACACATTTATATTTTCAAACATACAAATTATCCTAATTTCATACCTTCTCTCCCTCAGTGTAAACAATCGTTGGATACAGTCAGGTAGTATTTTATTTTTGGCTCTAAACATTAATTGTACCGTTTTGAAATCTACTATGTCCATAAAACTTTTACTTTTTAAAAAAGTTCTTTTTAAAAAAGTATCACTGTGCATTTAGTTTTGGTGGTGGGCTGGTTAGCAGAGTTTAGAGGAAAGTTCCAGCCTTATGACATTAAACTGCACAGAAAGTAGGCATACATAATTTCATCCAAAGGGAACTTTGAACGATTACTACATCTAACACCAGCACTCGCTGCTGCTGTGACGAAAATGGTTTTGCATATTATCAGTTCAGAAAAATGAGAATCATTTCAGCTGCAAGCTAGCCGTCTTTAAAAGGAATCAATCAGAGCAAGCATGACTGGAACTCCAAGGCCACACAGTCACAGTATAAATGAAATTAATGCACAGATGATGCATTACTGAAGAAGCTCTGAAATACCAGAAAATCATCCCGGCCATGTACTTACTAAAGTGCCTGAATATCTAATACTTTTACTTTAGAAGAATTTTGAGTGGCAAACCTTTTACCAAATTACTATTTCTGTTATTTCCACATCGTGTACATCTGCTAGCATTGTTACTTACCCCCGCCTCCAATGACCAATAGAGCAATAGTAACAGGAGCCAATTCACAAGTTTCCCCTGCTTTGCGGAAGAAGGTCTCCATGCAGTAGCCTGGTGCTGTGCTGCCCTTTGGACAGAAGGCGTCATTGGGGCACTGGATGGGGTTCACATCTGGACTCTAAATAAGGACATCCTCTGTCACCAAACGTATGTAGGACATTGTTAAAAGGTACACAGGTCCACTGTCTAACAGAGATCTGATCTCATGTAAAACAGATTCTCCAGGAGGGGACAGTACTCACAGGGCAGTAGTGATTCTCAGGGCAGACATCACAGCTTTCCTGACCCCAGCGGATCTGGAAGAAGCCACTGCTGCAGATTTGACACATACTCTGATGGGGAGCCTTGTGCATACCTGGCCGACATGGTGTGCAGTCTTTAGCAGCAGCTCTGAGAGACTCTGTGCCCCCAGGACAGATCTGGCACTGGGCACAACTAGAGGAGCTGTCAGAGACACAGAAACTTATAACTGGAAATGAACAAATCACTAAGGATTTCATAGCTACCACTTCTCACTTTCATACCACTTAATGGCATTTTCTCACCTATGGTAAGCTGTTGCAGTTTGGTTTCACAGTGTTAACAGACATATCATGCAGGTCATGCAGGTCTGCCACTTATTGGGCAGAATTGTGAACCTCAATAGGCAGCTTTGACAATCACAATCAAACACAAAATGGTTCTACACTATACTTCACGCTATTTTCAGTGATTACGGCATGTACTATTATTATTTATTATTTGGAAGTTATTTGGACATTTCCATCAAACTAAAAGCCAAATATGATGGCCATGATGCACAGAAAATCCATTTAAACCAAGGACAATAACCGAAACTGTCAATGAACTGCATTCTCACTTCAAACAAATCATTCCGGGTGACTTGGAAGTAACCCAGGTTAGCCTCTTTTAAGCAGACAAAGGAATAGTTGTTTGGTGTTTACCAAAGTTCAGTTTGCATGTTCTTATTCCCTCAAACCTAATCCAAACTAATGCGGGGTACTCTCCAGAGTATGACTCAACTTTTCCAAACAAGACAGGTGTGAAAGCATCAGAGAGAACCATAATGTAAAGGGCTGGTTGTACAGACATGGAGTAAGCCTAGTCCCAAATAGCCGTTTTAACAAGAGTAACTCAAATCAACTTCGACAGACATGACTTGGAATAGTCCTGGATTTAGCCTACTTTTGATTTAACTAACTTGGTGTGATAGGGAAGGATTAGAGTGACTCCGGGATTTAAAAATGTCCAAGAGGGCAGGTTCAACTTCAGGTTAGAGTTGTTGATCTGTGGCAGTGTAGCAGAATGGCCATGATAGTTACAACCCCTTAGCACCAACAGAGGCCAAAGACAGCAAACAGAGATTAGTCTTTTTATCAACGTGTGCCACGAAAATGTTTTTCCCCAGGCACATTCAAAGTTCATACTTTTTCAAGTTCTGATTGGCGATTTCTTTCAATTTTATAGTATGTATGACTTTGATAATAATCAAATAGTTTCTGTTATTTTTTTCTGTTATTTTTCTTGCTCTATTACCACGGAAACAACACAGCATCTTGTGTATCTAAATCCAGTCTTGTAATCACATCTGTATCTGCATCTGTTAAATGTTCTGCCTTAATCAAAGCAGTAACTGTGCAACCAGCCCACTATTAGTGTGTGTATGTGTTGGCAAACAGAAGCATGAGATGGGAACATGTGATGTTAGATCTTGAGACAAGCAGCTGGGCAAACACAGAGTTGGTTATAAAAGTTCCCTCTCTGATTTTTGGATCACAAACAACAACAGAAACAGGGCGACTCTCAAGTACAACTTACTTGCAGAATGTTCCCTGTGGACACGGGTTACATGAGGTGGAATTCTGCTGTGAAGAAAAGAAACCTGAAAACAGCATACACAAATTTACATCACTTTTGGTCTGTTTCCTCTCAAGTATTTGTACGATCTGAGCCGGCACTCAAACGTGTCTTATTACTTACTTTAAAGTGACCACAAATATGACAGTTTTGGGTTGTTGTTGTTGTGGTTAAATAATTGGCTATGTGTTATGTGAAGGTGACATCAACTGTAATTATTGCAATCATTACCTAATTATTAGAAATATTTTTTCTTATAATCTCTAGGACTAAATTGATATGGCCAGTTTGTTATCAGAGGGTCGATGGCAGCTAGGGGGCATTTGTAACATACAGCAATAACACTGGGACAATGTAGAGACAGATTTTAGATTTAGATTGTGAATGAATGATACCTTTTCCTATAGTAGAGTATGTATTATTCAGGGAGTATTTAGAGTGCAGGTATGATAGAAAAATGTATACTTTTTTTCCCTACATGAATACCACTAAATAAACCTACCTGGGGTGCAACTTCTACAGGTGTCTGCACCAGTGTCATTGCTGAAGGATCCTGGAAGGCAGGACTGACACACAGAGCTTCCAGTGAAACTGCAAAATCAGAAAAAAAAATCAGTGAAATAAAAAACAAAAATCCTTGAATTTTGTGGATTTTAAAAGTATGCTGGCAGAATTGGTTTACTTACTTTGTGTAGAAGCCCTGTCTGCAGGGGAGACACTGCTGCTGTCCAGCCAGCGGCTGAAAGAAGCCTCTGGAGCACGGTAGACAGGCCCCAGGAATCAGACAACGCCCTTGGTCAAGACAGCAGGTGCACAGCAGGGTGTCTGGCGAGGACCAGAAGAACATTTTTTAACTACTGTCTCAAATTTTATTGTCCACCCTTACATTTTCAGCCATTACAATAAACAATTTCAAGATTTTATCAGTCAGCAGGGGTAGACAAGTATCATATCACATAGTAGGATACAACTGTGTCTAGGATTAAGTATTACACTTAGAAATGAGTCAAAGGGTTTACTGTGGGTCACACAGAGCGGGACAAATGATAAAGGTTTGATTAATACTGAGAGGGAGCCCCCCACTACCAGGCCACAGTCCGAGCCAGCAGGCAGCCTAGACTCACTGTTGTCATAGTGTGTTCCTGCCACACAGGGCTCACAGGTGGAGGTGTTGAATGCAGAGCAACCTGGGGACGTGGTGCTGAGGATCATGGGAGTTGCAGTCACATTCTCACTGACTGTGGTGCTCATCACAGCAGGAGCAAGTGTGGTCTGGCTTACCACCATGCCTGAAGAGAAAGACATCGCACATTTCAGATAGAAGATAGAGGACGGAGAGGGGAGGTGCATGCAGCGCCAGCTTATAAAAATGCAAACTCCACCTTTTCGTTTGCAGTAGGCCTAAATGTATATTAGTGAATTATTGCTTTGACTAGATAGCCATTTGAAGTTGTATGGCAGCTGATCAATTGCAGAGGTCATTCAATCTCACTCTAGCCTGAGGAGTATGCTGTCTAGTTCCTTATTGTTCCTAATCCTAACACAGCACAGGAAGCACAAACGACATGATTAAAATACATTACTTAAATTTCAAAGAGGACTACATCTTCATTCAGATAGGGTTAGGGTTAGGCATTGTGGCATCTTGAATCATTTAACATAAGTATTTCATTTAAATTGTCTAACCTCTGAGTGTGTGTGGGGAACATGTGCAGGCATATCAGCAAAACAGAGCCTGTACTGTGGTAGTAATCACATTAGCCCTGTGCTTAACTGCTTTGTTGAATAAGAGCCATCCTCTTCAAGAAATGCAATTATTCAGAAAGGGGGTCATATGATTTCCCTGGTTCAATCTGCAAATGCTCTGGCTGGCAGCATTTCTCCCTCAAACAATCCTTGGTTAAGTTGGCATAAATAACTATAGTAATCCTACAATAAATGTTGTCTCACTGCAGCTCTCCAAAATAAAGACTTGGATGTCAACACCTACAACTAATGCCTGAACAAACCTTTAATTTAATGGGTGAGAAAAGGGTTTAACTTTTTATATAGTGTATTTTTTATAGTGTTGACTGTCTGTTAGGTTGCTGCTGAAATGGGCTTCGATAAAACTACAAAGAAAACCAAAGTATTTCATGGCATTCCATTCAGAACTTTTTGCACTGTCCATTTGACCTGCCTGTTCCATAACGAAAACTAATAATTATGATGATGATGATAAATACTCCTAACGGGACTTACATTGTATCTGTGGCACTCAAAAGTGAATTTATCGAACTTGGGAAATGGTATTTCTTGTTATCTGCTATGGTATCACTATAATACACCGATAATATTCTTATAGGGACTTCAAAAGTATAGCATAAAGGATTACTACAATTGTTTTTCGTACTAGTAGACCATACAGAGAATATATTTAGACCTTACCTAGGAGACAAGCGGCGGCTAACACAGGTAAAACTCCCCATGAATCCATGCTCCAGCTTTTAGGAACTAACATTAACCAACTAACCAAACAATTTTACAGCATTTCATCCCTGAGAAATGGTCAAGTCGCCTTTATTTTCAGAGTTCGTCAGTGAATCATGTCTTGCCCGCTTTCGTGTCATATGACAAAATACACATCATGTGATTTTACTTAAGAGGAAAGAAGTGAGCAAACTGGGCTGGATCCGTGACCTGGGAAGAGGGGTTTCAGTTACACGGCACAGCCTGTGGGGGCGCTGGTGCTTCTTGTACAGTCATAATCACGTACAGTAGTTAGTATCTGGAAAATGTAACGGAAAAACATCATGTTGGAAAAGGTCCTTTGTCATATTCATTTCACACAAACACAATAATGAAAAGGTCAACAGGATCATGAGCACAAACTCACAATAATCTCTTTTATATTCCTTTATATTCATTCCTCTTTTATATTTTATATTATAACGACTTAGAGTGGGTCTGTGGTACTTCATTTATATTGAACTTATTGTACTTCATGGTGTTTTTTTGTTGTTGTTGTTTTTTTTAATCTCGGATGGTATTGCAGTAATATTCTCATAGACTATTATATAAATCGGATTATATAGCTGTGATATTTGAATAGTACAAATAAAGCCTTTGAACCTTTGAACCTTCTAAAATGTAATATAGGATTATGACAGTCTATTTGTAAGGATATTTCAAACATTTCAACCAATGCACACTATTTAATAATAATGGTAGGCTACATCAGCTGGATGTTATTCTGCGTAATGGCTAGTGGCCACTCAATTAAACAAAGACAGAATGTTTGTACAATAGTACAGTAGTGTACAGCACAACATACAATATACAAAAATAACACCAATGCTACTTCTGATCATTGCAGCATGGAAATTTTCTGATATCATAAGTTCAAGTTCCCTTTTCATGCTGCACTGCTAGGTGGGTGGAATTCAGTTCCCCTGGAAAAATGAAAAATTCCCCTGACATTTTCAAGGCATAACAAACCTCGGGGCAACAGTCAACAGTGAACATAAACACGGCAACTAGACTATACAAAGTGCAGCAGCATTGTCAAACTGTACGCACAGCAGATTCAAGTTCACAGTTCAACATAACTAATCCTGTATGGTCTCACTGTGTAGGAAAATCAAAACTGATGAAACAAACTTGGCATACATATATAAAACTATGGAAATAAATCATAAGCATGGTTTACGGTCGCACTGACGATGGCTCCGTGCCAACTCCGTAGGTTTTATTTTCTTATTGCATTATATAGCTTCTACTTGCACTTTATGTCCAATGCACATGCACTTATACCTGTACATCTGTATATATGCATATATATATATATATATATATATGCATCTCTAAGATTATTATTATTATTCATACATTTTTTGTATCCCTATTTCTATTTTAGTTTATCTGCCCTTTATTGTCTTATTGTTATTTTGTTTGTGTTTTATATATAGATGTGATTTAATGTATACCTACCCAGTTGAAACGTGCATCGTCCCAAACATTTCATTGTCCAGTATGACTGTAAGTGATGCTGGACATATGACAGTAAAAGACTTGAACTTCAACACAAGGGTGGTCAAACATTAACTTTAATGCTAAATATTTCAGATTATTGATCTGGCAGCAAGTATGGCTGTTATATTATTGATCTTTCTAACCTTAAGTAAATAAACATTGATTGACCTATGGAGAATATTCCACATATCTATGTCTTGAGTGTTTTCCTCTGAGAAAGAGCTTCTGGTGATTCCTTCTGGACTTGACGCTCTAAGCTTCGTTCCAATTCTTCCCAGTGTTTCTCCTCCAGGGTTTTCTGCCAAAATTGGGATAGAATTGAGTGAAGAATATATACCACCAATGGCATGAAGAAACTAACAACAATAACACAAGCAAAGCTTGCAACCCACTTCCTGGTTTTACTTTGTTATGGCTCTGAAACTCACGTTTTTGTGTTTCCAACTTCTAACAATGCATGTCGTTGCCTGTTCAGAGGTTTTGGTCTTGTTCTTTTCATTTTGCCTCAGTCTTTGGCGCTCCTGTTGTTTCTCCTCCAGCCTCTTCTGCAAGGCCAGCACTCTCTCATCCTCAGCCACTGCCTGCTGAAGACCAATCCTGGCTTTCTTCTCCTCTTTCCTGCCACACACCAGAATTATCATGAACATGTGCGTGTATAATATGTGTATGTTTTGTACATGCGTGTGGTTGGGTCTTTCCTTTTCTGATGTCATAACAAAGTCTAGCAGGACGCCCGTAATCTAGAAACATTCAGAGTCTAATTTTGCCCTGACCTGCTTGCAGCAGCCTGTGCCAGCACTTTCCTGTGGACTTCAATAGCGTCCAGCTGCTCCAACAGCAGCTGCTCCTTGTTCTGCTTCTCCTCCAGGATGCTCTCCCGTCTCTCCTGCTGCTCACGTTGCTCTGCCTCCTTCAGAATGGCCAGCCGCTCCTTCAGCTCGGCCAGGGACATTTCTCCCAACAACTCATGGCCTGCTGTCTGAGACACAGGGAGCCACATGGTCACAGGAATTAAAGCAAAGCTGCTGAAATATGGATTTAGCATGTCTATGTGAAATACATATTTGTGCCAGATTGTCTGTGTGAAATGCGAGTTGATGATGATATCCATTCCTGCCTCAACTCACCTCTGTGTCATCCACAAACTTGTGTCTCATGTGAGGAACAGATTCCATAGCATGGATTTCACGGATAATTTCAAACTTTCTGCTTAGCTCTGCCTGTGCTTCCTCTAGCGCATGGTGAAGGAGCTCTCGACTTTGCTGCGAGACTTCTTTTACTGTGAAAACAATTTTTGCGTAAAATTTATGAGAATACAAATGATTACAGTCCTGTGTCATCTGCGATCAGGCGAGGTGACGTACCTATCCGTTGCTTGAACTCCTGCAACTTCACTTTAGCTGCCTTTGAGTTCTTATGTCCTTCTGTCACTTGTTGCACCAAGTCCCTCATTTCTTTTTCCTCTTCCAGTCTTTTCTTTGCATATCTTCGCATCAGCTGAGCTGTCTACAACAAACACCACACCAATCATTCAAACCTTTTTCTAAAGACTTTGTTTCTACAGATATGCTTTTATGTGATAGTGTTTCTCTTTACACACTCTTGAAGCACGCTTGCAAACTCTGAAGTGCTACACAAATAAATAATATTCTTCTTATTGGCATTTGTTCTTCTCTTTGGTGAGTGACTTTGGCCCACCTCTTCTTTCTTAAGGTGTGCAGTCTTCTGGTTGCGCTCCATTATGCGTGTGCGGGCCATAGCTGCCTCCTCATAGCTGATGCGTCCTTCTAGACGCCTGCGTTCAATCTGGGACAACTCTTCCTGGACGTCCCGATCACGCATCTCCTTCTGCCACTGTAGGAAAGAGGAGGGCTCACGCGCTCCTTCTGCCAGACGCTCAATTCTTTGTCAAGACACACGCACACACACACACACACACACAACATATTTCAATACTACAGTGCAATAAGAGTGCTTAAATTCTATTATTGTTTTTCTTGCATGTAATCTTTCTCTTGACCAGAGTAAAAACAGTGATGTCTAGATGTATCTTCACCTTTTTCTAGGTTCCTTCTAAAACTGGTTCCAGATACAATGAGGAATGTAGATACTGTGCTGTACCTTTGTAGCTCCTCCTCCACCTGACGGTTATATAGCGCTCCCTGTCTCAGGATGGTTGTGTTGTTGAGCTTGATGGGCCAGCTGTTAGTCTGACAGAATCAGACAGATACACACATGTCATTAGTTACACACACTAGTTCATGCTCATACTCATTAATATCATTCAGAAAATTAATGATCTCTTCAAGCAAATTGTATCTCACTACCTTGTGATTGGCTGGAACTCCAGAGGACTGAAATGAATTGAACTGGAGCTTGGAATCAAAACTTTCCTTAATCTGGGATATCACATTCTGCAATACAGATGATGATTCAGCAGAAATGTGAGTAATAAGTAAAAATGATAGCATCAGCAAGAAGTGAATATGCACTTAAATAAAATAAATAGTTTGCCGATTGGGAAGATAACTACCCAATATGTCGTTGTGCTTTTACTCTGTCAAAACCACAGAAAATAATCCCTACCTTAGTGTGTTCAGACTTCTGTGGATTTGCGCATTGGAACTGTTTCATATTTGCCTCATACAGCAGTTCCTTGGGTGAAAAACAAATTAAATGTCATTATGATGATAATAACTCAATAGTAGTTTTACAAAGTTACAAGGTGTTTTTAATAAATTAAGTAGAAGAAATTATGTTACTGATTGATTGATTGGTTGGTTGTTGGTTGGTTGATGTCATGCATAGGTGCTATGAAGCACATTTCATAGCTCATCATACAAAGGACAGCAGAACATAAATAAAATTTAGAAATGAATTCAAAGAATACATTTCATTTTCAATTTCTCTCAAATCACATGACAGTCAGCTTCTGTCCTCCTCTGGATGTTATAGTTTGAATGATAACTGACATTGTACCTCAGCCTTTTGACGGTTTCTTTCTTTGATCTCCTCCATGGCCTGCATCTCTTTTGGAGCCCTGTAGGTGCTATTAGGTACCTAAAAAACAAAAGCCTTATAATTGGTGCAGCCATAACAGCCACTACACAATATGTAGGATAATGGTCTGTTGAGCTTGTATTCTCTTCAAGGATATCTATATAGGCTATTACACGAGAATAGAAAAGAATACTGTACATAACAGACTATGCAAACACTGTGTGGCAAACTTCAAAGCAACAATTTATGTAAACGTCAAAGGGACTGACTGGTTGGTGTTTTTCCTGTTGTGGAATGAGCTCAGGCATGGGGAGAGGACGAGGTTTAGGTTTGGTAAGAGAGAACTCCTGGGGCTCAGTGGTTTTGGTGGGGCCTTTCTTGACCCGACTCCCACTAGATATTCTGGCAGCAAGCTGGTCCATGAGAATGTCTATGTCAGGGCGCCATCTAATGGACAAAAATGATTAATCTACACCTTCAATTTTGCCCTTGGAAATAATCTGCCATACCCTGAAAATGACTACTTTTTTCACCTTAGCAAAGGGAAAATCCATTTTCTCTCCACAAAGGCAGCATCATAGACGTGACTCCATTCCCCTTGTATCCACGTAGTTAGGTTTGTGACATTGAAGAAGAAACTCAGGAACTACAACCAAAAGCAATGCACACATAGTTCTACACTTAGCATTTTACATAGTTGTATGTACTATAATACTCTAGAGTTAGTGATTATTGGTTCCTTGCAATGCAGCAACATAGATGTGTTCCAAGCTGAGTTTCTCACTTTGTACATGTTCTTGATGTCCAGAGATTTGACAATGTTGCTAAAACACTGAAGTCCAAGGTCATGGAGGATGAATGTGGCGAGGTAACAGATAACTGAAGAACAATGTAGCAATATTAGCACTCAAATGGTAACCTTGCTTGATTTAGAGTAGAAATTATCAACACAGTCGAAAATCTAGTTAGTGAAGATGACCAACTTACTGACGAACTGGTTGCGATCACCTCTGGATAAGCTTTTCCCATTCTGGTCATAGAAGACATTGATGACTATATCCAGTAACTTTTTGTGCTCGATACATCCAGAAACAACATCAAGTATGAACTTCTTATCCAGAGCATCCATATTCTGGAAGACATATAATATCAAGTGTGATATTCTCAAGACAGGTGTCAACACCACCAGTCCCGCTTTCCCCCAGAACACCCACCTACCCACCTACCCATTAACACACACACACACACACACACACACACACACACACACAGGCTGAAAACCTACCTCCATAGACTTTGAGGCATCTTCCATAAAGTCATCCAAACACTGCTTGCCAGCATTGAACTTATCAAGCAGCACAGAAGCCCCCTTGACAAGTAATCCATAGCTTGATGCCATTTTATATCCAGCGTCAACCTGGTGGTGATTGATGGCTGTGGTGAAATGAATTAGTAAACGACTTTAGATTGACAATACTCACGTATGGATTGTGCAGAACAGAATTTTGGAGTTGAACCTGGTAGCGACCTAGTTATTATTCAAGACTTTATGGATTCATTTTTTCCTTCGAGCAAATAACTTTTCCTAAGCAATTAGCAAAGCCGCTTGTTTTTTGCTCGTATGGTTGCCATGTTCATTGGTTGCTTAGCAACACAGGCGTAAACACAAATGTATCCAAGCTCAAACACATAACGTTAAATGATTGCTATTTTCCATATCGTGATAATATAAACTTTTATTGCATTGATGGGGGTTATTTTTCATATAGTTTTGCTCAACATGGGAGTCTATGCAATCTGTTTAATCCATAGGATGTGCGACATCCTGATCCTTTGTTGTTTGCCATAACAATGATTATGACGTAGCACATGATGACGTTTCCGCAAGCCTTGCGCAATCTCCAGGTGCTGTCGGAAATTGTACAATACCACTTGGTCACACATGATGATCGAACAACGTGTTAAATACGACTGGGAAAGAAGAGGCAATTCTCTATGCTACCTGAGTTGGATAAATGTCACGTTTACGGAGAGGAGAGCATGAAAGGGGTGTGAACAATTGTTAATGTTTGGCATTCTATGTAATTAATGTGTAATTCTATGTAATTAGTATTGCAAGTTTATACGTTAATTATTTGTTCAACGTTTAGTTATTACACATTTATGTGTTTAATACATTAATTCAATCAATAATCAAAACTATTTTAATGAATAAATTAAAACCTTTACATGCCTGGCGCGCATTGCAGCATAAAGTAGCTGTGTCACTTCATTTTAAGAGACAGAAAATTACTTTGTTAGTGTCCATTTTGTTATTATTTACGACTAAAAGCAGTTGGCTGCAGGCCGCCTTTTTATTTTACTAGTTTAGGAGGAGTACCTGAAGGCAGCATTTCCCTGGGAAAGTGGGAGGTGAATGTTGTCAACGTGACTGTCATCAAGTAGCGGGGCAGAGAACAGCGGAGCCGTCGGCGCTGTGCTTGTCTGTATCGTCGGGACTTGGAGTGGCCGGGCGGGGGAGACAGCTAACCTTGGGTTTCAGGAAAGATGGAAATAAAACGTTGTTTTAAATAATTCATTCGGACATTTGAGGACCGTGTTTTAACATTTTGGGATATCTCGCGTTGTGTTTTATACGTTTTCCGTTTTAGACTCCACCGCTGCTAGCTAGCTTTAGCAACCTATCGCTGTTACTATCAGACACACAGGTAGGAGAGGAGGGGTTGGTGACAAAGGAAGGTGGCGAGGTAACGATGAATCGCTTTCGAAAGTGGCTGTATAAGCCCAAGGTAAGTTACCCTGATTTCACCCGCTTTGCCAACGATGCCGTCAGTCATTTTTATGCATAATTGATGAACAAAACGGCTTTCGAGATAGCTAGCAAAACAGCGATCAATGTAGCCTGCTAGCCTGTCCACTTCATACACTACCACACATCTGCTAACGTAAGCCTGGGATCCTGATGTTAGACTGTTAAACAACAGCTACCCTTTTGTTGTTGCGGCTAGTTTAATGAAGCTCTGATGTTGGCTAACAACGTTGCACCGTGGCATTATATACTGTTGAGTCTTGATCTGAGATTGTCATCAATTTTAAATATTGTTAATAAGTTAAATAAGTAAGTTATTGAATTAATAACTAGCGCCCACCCGTCGTCATGGAAGGACGTGTAGTTCATGATAAACTGACAATATTATTTAGGGGCAGTGGTCTATGAAAACAATGTAATGATTTCTGTTAGGGGATCTCTTTGTGAAAACTCAGATTTTTTTTTTCAAACAAAATGTAATGTATGACAAGTAAAATATTTCTGATGGAAAAGTAAATAAAATACCCCTGGGTTTTTTTTTAGAATTACTTAATTTGCGGTTGTTGATAGTAGACCTCATCACAAATTGAACGAAACGTTGTAAAAACCTAAAACCTTATGCATCAAATACATCCACGTTGTGTTATGCTCAGGCCCAGATTACACTACAGAGTTTGTATATTTGCTTTATGGAAACAAGGTGGATTTGTGAGCAACATCACTTTATACAGCGAGTAAGTAATGGATGGGCCCTGATTCTTTAAATCAAGCTCATTGTGGAAACATGCCTGACACAGCAGAGCAAATATTGAAGGCTCCGGCTGTTTCAAACGAACAGTTTTCCATATGCAGACAGCAGCACTTTTTAGGGTGAGTGAGGATTCTTCCATGGAGTGAAGTCTTGTTGAAAAAGTGTGGGCATAGACTACTTTCTTCTACAACTTGCACTCACCTATCACATCATAATCCCTAGAGGTTATTGTGGGGTATTGATTATATAATTTTAAAAATTATTTAGACGAACAAAATCCTACCTGGCCAGTTGTTGGAGACTAATTTGGAGTAACACTTAAAGTTTAAGTGTACAACTTAAATCCACCCATAACATTTTCCAAATTACTCATTTGTTGTTATGGAAAGTTGGATATTTGCAATGACCATGAGCAAAAATTTGCTTTGAAAAGGGATGCTGGATTCCACATACCATTTGTAACTTAAAATAATCTAATGTGGCCTATTCAATGAAGAGGGATGTATGGTTCTTTTTCCTGCGGTTGTTATCATGGACTGATGGATATTTACATTGTAATATTATGGAACTGAAAAAACTGAATTCTTCATGTCAGTTGCACCTGATTTAAAGAAAAATCTCAACCTCTCACAAAGAGGGCTATTATAATTCTCTACTGGCTAAAATGGTACAAAGTTCTGCGCTCCAGTCTAATACAGACTTTTGGGGCACTACAAATTTCTGTAATTCTGTTAATTACTATCAAGGCCAGTGATTTACAGCAGAATTAACTGAACAGTATATCTGCAAATGAGGATTGGTATTGCTGAAGTGGTGTGAAATATTGAGAAGTACAGGCTATGTGTTCAGTTTGGCTTTTAAAAGTGACAAAGGGTTGGATTGATTTTTCTTTCTCAATACAAACATGTATTGATACTTAACATATTCAGTGTCATAACTTAGTGTCATAACTGAGAACCAAATAATTTTAAAACAGCATTATCTACTAGGCTTTTCAACTGAAGAGCTCCTTTTCTCTGAAACCTGTTAATGTTAATATGTTATATCAGTTAATTAAACGTTTGTGCTTGGTCTGATATTGCAGATTTTGAGGTACATCTGAATCTGCTTCATATTTTTTATGGTACATTGTAATGGAATATCCTCATTCCAATATATTGACATGAGAGCTGCACATTCAAAACCTGAAATTACAGTAAAGACTAATGTAATTTCTGAATCTCTAGAGGCTGATGCTCAAGGCAACCTCCTAAACCAGTTGTTTACTGTGGTGCTGTGCAGAATTCCTGGTCCATAAATCAAGTTGCACATCAGAGAAAAGCCTTTGTTGTGTTCAGTAAAATTTTTTGTTGACACTTGCAATATCAAACTGCTTGACCTCAGGGACAATAACAGTAATCTGACTATTTCCAACAGTAATGTCAGAAAATGCTAAATACCTGTCATAATAGATAACCCCCTTACTCTTTACCACACACACACATGCGTCATTTCTCTTTTCACTGTTAAACCATGTTTGCTGTTACAGCATTTTCATGGTCCATTGTTAGGGTTAGGCCTAAGTGTTGACCAGGGCATTGTCACGTTCATGAATGACTACTGCCTCTGAAGCACTGAGCTATTACATCAGTACATTTTCTGCCAAATCACTGTCTTGGTAAGATTAACAGCAATTCCCATAAGCCTGTGGTTTTTAAATAACCAAAGGACTAAAGAGAAAAACGCTAAAAGCCTTGGTAATTATGCCAATCAGTATGACAAGAGAAGAGTTATGAAAGGAAGCTTCAGATCATTTTATGCTTCTGCAATAGAGTAGCGGCTAAGCTAGCAAATGCATTCTTTTTTGCACAGAGGAAGCATTTCTGTCTTCATTTAAATCTGGCCAGCGCACAGAGTTTTCTCATTTATTGTTGAACACTGCGTAGCATTGTCATTTTGCATTAACACTAAGCCGTTTATTATTGAACTATGTTCTCCTGGAGATAGAAAAGTGTCGAATCAGCATGTTCCCCTGACTGAAGCAAAGCTATTGATATTTCCAGAGCTGCTCTTTACCTCTCCAGATAAGTCCCACTGAGGAGGATTTTCTTCTGCCCCTGCTACACAATCCCTTCCTGGTGCTCTGGAGAATACTATGCAACACTGTGCAATACAGCGAGGGACATAATGTACCTGTCTATTCTGTCTGTAATCAAAGTGCCTACTCCTGGAAAAAGATGAAGTCATTTTATTAGACTGGATTGTCCTGGACTGCTGGATGGCTTTAACACATTGGGCAAAGGTTGGAATAGTTAACTGACCCAAATTTAGCATATACTACTGTAAGCTGAGATTTCTAACATTCCCTCTAGTCTTTTAAACCGGTCTAGCTGGTTTTAGTGTGAATACTAATCCTATCCCTTCCACACAGCTAAGAAGCAGAACTCATACTTGTTCTAGTTTCTTTTGATTGCTCATTAACTGCCCTCCGACTGTACATTGTGCAACTTTGTGGTATAAAAAAACAAGATTATATTCAACAAGAGGGTGAAAGAATGGGAGAAGTGTTCATGAAAACCTGCTTGATGGCGCATGACTGTGGAAACTGACAAAGACGAGACCTGGCTCAGGTTTCAATTCAGCCAAAATGGCCACTATCTCCTCACCTCTCATTCATCAGAGCTTGACTTGCAAAGTGAGTGATGGAGAGAGATGTCAGGAGGCTAAACTTGTACATTTCCCCTGTAGCCTTTGCTCCTTTCTTGGTGTTATTCCATCAGGCATTCAGGAACTGACCTTCAGCTCCACACCACCTCATCTGTCAGGGTGACAGGCCCACAGCTAGGTGCACTCGCCTCCATCTACTGGATGCTACTAATTTGCCTTCCGTTCTCCACTCTCCCCAATGGACAAGCATATTGGAACATACTTTTGAGAAACCATCTTCACTCAGCCAGGCGCCCACACAATCACCTTGTTTAGTGGGTGGGCAGCTAATACCTTCTGGGCTCCTCCATATCTGAATGTCAAACAGATCTCAATGTTTACATTTGGGTAGCAAATGTATCAACATATATATGTGAATGCATGATCTCCTTGATAACGTCATCCGATGTGACTAGCTGTTTTAATGATTTTGGTTGGTGAGTCGAATGGTTGTACCACAAGCCTAGGCTTGGTGGACTCTGTTGTTTAGAATACATCATTCACCACACCTTTTGTTGTACTGTCAATGCGTCGTTCATCACTAGCCTGGTTTGTTTGTGGATATTGCTAACATGCAAGTGGAAGAAATGAGAGTAGCCAAAGCAATTAGGGGCTTGTCTTCCCAGAGTGGGTTCTGCACAGTTGGCACAGAGTTGGGGGAAGAGGGAACAGCAAACTGCTGAGCAGCGTCCAGCATGGCTGCATATTTAGCCTGGTTTCTGGAGCTCTTTATGGATGTCTCCATTCTGCTTACCCAACAGCCATGCGGTAATTGATTTGGTGTCAGCTGCCTGGATTTAGAGAGCTGACCCCTGGTGCAGATCTAGACAAGCCAGGCGATTGAAGGCCTTTTTAAATTCATTGCAGGATTGGGAATCGGGGCCCTCTGTCCTAGGTGTGGGGAAGCGATGATTGAATGAAAATAGCCGTGGAAGAAGAGGGGGATTTAAAGGTACCACAGAGAATCAGCTAGTCCTGATAATGACAGAGACCTTGTGTATGAAATATATTTCCAATAATGGGTAGCCTCTATATTTCATAATCACATGCTTTATATATTGTTCTGTTCATTGTCAGTAGTGATGGGCACAATGCACATGCTCAAGGTGCCCTTTGTCTAGAGTATATGAGTCTTTGACTGCACTCGACAAGGCTATATGAAACGCACAGCTCCACCCCTCCTGCTCTGGGATCTGTCTTTCCAGCAGGGGAGAAAGGGAGGGGAATGAGGAGAGGAGGAGAGGAGGAGAACAGTAGGCCTGTATTTTTGGGATTAGTTTTTGGCCTTGGTTACAGTTGGCAGGAGATAAGATGAAAGGATGCCTCTCTTTAGCAGCTTTCATACACTAGTGTTTCTTCTGTTTGTTTCTTCTCACTGGATTCATAGTGAGAGGACAAAGCACAATGGTTAGCTCCTGAAGATGGCTTTGCCAAATTGTGATATATTGGTTTAACTGGGCAAACACATAAGATTATGTAGGTAAGATGATACCAGATAATGATACCAGGCTCTCACTTTGTTATTACCATGCTAAAAATATATGATTGCATATAAAAAATAAAAAAAACATCTTTATACCGAGTACTGCTGGGCAAAAGGAAGCTATGTTGTGAGTTAATACCTATCTGGAAGAGGGGAAACTGGTTTAGTTTTTAACTGATTTAGGTAAGTTGAGATGTCAATTTTTCTGCTCTGTATACTTGCCCACAGTTGCACAGGCATGTGGGCTATGTGTATAAATATCTTCTCCACAGACAGTAGGTAGGCACCATGGCCATGGAGAACACCAAAGTCTAACTTTTGTGTGTGTGTGTGTGTGTGTGTGTGTGTGTGTGTGTGTGTGTGTGTGTGTGTGTGTGTGTGTGTGTGTACGCACAACATGCTTTGTCATTATACCTTTAGTCTTACCACGTAGGACCACAGTGTTTTTT
>CABFOQ010001564.1:0-12594 GCA_900660455.1 Gephyroberyx darwinii | reverse complement strand
TGTGTACGCACAACGTTGCAGTCTCTTGGTCCATGGCTGTCATTATGGCTGATTTGGGACAGCCTGAGCAATGCCTGCCCTCAGTTATTGTCCATAACAGTGATCTGTATGTGGACAGAATCAGGCTAACGGAGCTGTGTGAACTGACTCATGCTCAAAAACGATAAAGGGGGGTTATAGTGTTTGTATAGTGCAGAACCACAGGGAGGGATCATTATAGTACACAGGTCTGTTTAATTTTCATTTTATTTTCTAAAATTCTTAAATGTAGCCTATTTTTTTCTGTCAGGATTTTCAAATGCTGATATTATTGTATAAGGATAGGGACCATGCATCTCCATCCCCCTTGTCATCTTTTCAGGGCTCATTGACTCCATGGCGTAAATGTCATGTTGTTGATTTTGTAAATCTAACATTTCCCTCCTATCGGTGTCCACTATTGAACCAGCAGCCAGTTCTGTATTGTATAACAGGATTATATCTTGCATAATAACCCAGCAGTCACGGGTCCTAAAAGGGAGAGGGGTGTCCCCACATGCCGCACTACCACCACGGGACCCGGGACACATTTGGAGCCACCTAAATCCTCTTTGCCCCGGTGAGCCCTGCTGCACCATGTGCCAGGCATATGCACAGTTCATCACACAGTTCAAACGTGAGATTAGGGCAGTCCTCTAGAGACAAACACACACAGATGGGCTGACCACTCTGAATATATTCAGTCAGTGAACTTGCCCATGGAATAAGAATATTGCCTTTCTTTAATATCATGGCAGTGTCGTTTAATCTTTAGAGTGAAATCTACCATCTGCTTTTATGGTTCCATTTCAACCACCAGCCAGTAATAATAAAGTCTATCTACAGAAATATTTCTGAAAAGAGTGTGATAAATTGCATTAACTGTTTTCATTATGGACTACCTCCATAGAAAATCTCAGAGCTTAATAAAATGTGACCAAAATGACTTTGAGAGGATTGAAGTATCGTACTTGAAAGCCTATTGCCGAAAACCGGAAAATTCTTAAAATACTGTGGAAAGAAATTCCCGATGCAGGCTAAACGTGAAAAGAATGACTCGGCACAACTACTTCAGCATAACACTTCATGCATAGAAGGATTAGAGTTTTTATACTGCTGAACTTGATATGATTGTCCAAGGAGGGTTTTAGGGCTAATCTTCTAAGTAATGGTTGATGTAGTTTTCGTGTTTGTTGCCTAAACGCTTGGCTCATTCTTGCCAGGTTGCTTTTGCTGAGTCCTGAATAAAAAAAGGCGATGACCGTATACAGCTGTTCGTTTTGCCAGTAACTGACTGGCTGAAGCAGAGTGAACTGGGCTCCCCTCACAATATTAGCCTCTTCTCTGAGTACGTTTGGAAGTCAGCCAGAAGGCAGCAAATTGAGCCTGGAATAGAGTATGGAGGGCAGAGACAAGGTTTCTCATAAAGTCCCTTAAGTGGGCTCAGTGCACACGCACCGATGCTATGGAGGTTCATGAAGCATTAGCCGGTCAGCCTCCCCCATCCGCACAGTCTGAATGGAAATGAAGCCCAGAATCAGTAGCTCAAGGAGAAATCTGGGTGAGACGATGGAGATGAATAAGTTGATTACACACTGGCAGGCAAGCTGACACACTTTGAATGACATTAGCACGCCTCAATAAGAGTCAAAATGTCGCTGCCTGTTATTCATTTATTGTAAAAAAATAAATAAATAAAAAAAAAAAATAGCAAAGATATTTCACTGAGTCATTGTCAAATGATTGTGATTGAGAGGGTTTAAGAGTAATTCTCACTCTGGGTGAAGTTATGGGAGCTTAATGGTCTGAAATGATAGGCTTCTGACCACAACGGATAAGGTTTTTGAGTCATCTGAAAGAGAGGGCATCAGGGACAACTGACAGCAGCAGTAGTTACAGGAGAGTGGCAGACCACAGGGGATAGGCGCTGAATCTGCTGAATCATTTTCTCACTTATGTAAGGTAGTGGTTGTCATTGGTCATGATGACGCAAAACTGGAAGTTCAGGAGTGAAGTCATCCTCTTACTGTCCTAAAACAATTTAGGCTGATAACAATATTAGATTGAAAGGTGTTTTTGGCTTCCTGCTTTGATAATTATTTGATAATAGTAAAGAAAACTCATCTCTTTTCTGTCTCACTTTCGAGAGATTTATAGCTTGTTGTAAGACCAAATCTTTCAAACCAGGGACTGAATACTAGTACAGTAGATGTCTAGTCCAAGTTGTCTTCAGTACTTGACTCTATGCCTACCCTGTTATGTAAGGAGATGAAGACAGGCACTTTGTTTTAACAGTGACAGGTTTCTTTTTTCTTTTCAAAGCTGAGTCCTTATTTGACCCTGATCCCTTTGAAAGATGTAGCCTGATATCATCACTGACTCATAGTCCACATAAAAAGGCAAATATTGCCATTAGAGGCTTTAGATTTGCATCTCAAAGGACTAGTCTGCATTTCATGACTTGTATGGCCTCATCTCGCAGACTCAGCCGCCCTAATTGTAGCTCAAGTCACCTATGGTGTTTTGCTGCACTCAGTTTGATTAGATGTTGAAGTGACTACTTTGACTTCCTCAGACTGGCAGATACATTGTCATGCCAGTGGCAGAAATGGCATGGATCCTTTATCAATTGCTTCTTCTTGTTTCTACATTGGCAGGTTGGATAGACATTACCTTTTTAAAACTTCAAGGATCTATTTGCTTGTCAGGAGCGACTTCATCCTTAGATACGTTATTTACTTGGTCGATGATGGTGTGCCTTGAAACAATAATTTCAAGACACACAAAGCCTGTAGACCAAGAAACTAGACCAGACTGTTTCCATCTAAAGGTAGATCGGCATGTCCAGAACATCGCCTACTATTGACTTCTTCCCCATGATGCAACACTACAGGAATGTTCCCTCTTGTGTGTGGAATGCAGCAGGAGGAGGCTATAGGGTGGCTTCTGTCTCAATGGATTTTTTCTTCATCGGTCCACATTGGTCTGCAGAAATCTCCCAAGGAATGCCACCACTCTATGGACTGTGTTGTGCCCCCACTGGAAAATATCTTTTGCTTTGGCCCACTATCGTTTCCTGTTTGGTCAAGACATTTGCATCACACACTCACTCATAATCGTGCAGTTGTATAATCACATGTCATCACCAGAAATCTTCTCTTTTTCTCAGAGATTCAATTTAGATTTGAAGATGTTTTAATGCCTCGTCTCTTCATGGGTTTGTTTGCTTCCGTGTCTGTAATTCAGAGCATTGCCTTTGACTTCATTTCCCATTACACCATTACATAATCAGAGATAAACCCGTTTCCATCAATGCACATATGATTCCATGTGTTAGTGTGTATGAGATGCCCTCTCCGGGCCCCTCTTCCAAAATCTTCCATAAAAGGCACAGTAGGGTCTGCTTTGTCTAAAATTAAAAGATCTACGTTGGCCAATTAACCCAGAAGGAATAACAAACATATGTGGGAATACTATTGATTTTGCTCAGTGGGCCTCCGTCCAAATTGGCAAGAGAAAAGCAGCAGGGTGGAATGCAAGCAGCCCCCTACTGAGGTGTCCTTGAGCAAGACACTGAATCCCTTTCTGCTCCAACCACTGACTTACCTGTGGGTGGGGCGAGCAAACAAAATGAGACTTTCCCTACAGGGATGAATAAGGTATCACACATTAAAAACAAATCACAGTAAGGGAAAAGGAGATAATCAAGTTAGTGTTACTTTGTGTCATTTGAAAAAGGGTAGACCCGAGCAAATAGAAGCAAATTTTAAGGTAGTGGACCCTCAGCCCAGTGGTGCCCTGGTGATCACCAGGACCATTCTGTATCACCTGCCTCCCTTTGTGTGTGTTAGTGTTTGGTAAATGTGTGTGTGATGATAAAAAGCATCAAATCACAAGGACACCATCTTTATGGACCTAGTCTGCTGTTGGGATTTGTGTGTTGACTGCAAATGTGTCCTGGAAAGATCACTATTACATATTTTAGATTTAGTCTGGTAGTTTGACATATTCCAAAAAGTCAAACACAACTTTTGTCTTCCTATCATCCAAACATCCTCCAAGAGTCAAGTCATTTTTTCCCCCACACTATAATAACAAATATATGCCACATGTATCCCAGCTGTCGGTTATATCTCTGCTTTCTCCAGGCTGTTTGTTTCATTATTGATGAGAGACAGAGAGAGAGAGAGAGGGAGGGAACAGCACCGTGTGTCTTATTCAGAGAGAGAGAGCCCATGGGGAGCATGAACATCACGCAACGGGGAGCAGAGTGAACTTCAGGGAAAAGATCCTCTGAGTGGTTGCCTTTAGTTTGTTCAGTAAATAGCACTGTTCAGTTTGACTCCATGAAACCGTTCCAGGTGACACATGGCAAATACGGTTGTTTACCAATGTGGTTCTTCTGTTCAGTCTGCATAGTCACACGGTCCTTTTTTGGGGCCGATTTCCTGCACTGTCATTGGGTCTTTGTGGTCTGTGATGATGCAAGTCGGCATGTGGTCACCATTTTCAAAACCATTAACCTTTCATTTAACTTAAGCCCTCTCCAGGAGGTGTGTGTCTGTGTGTCTGTGTGTCTGTGTGTCTGTGCGTGTGCGTGGGTGTGCATGCAGTGTTTCCTGTAGAATTCCTGTAGCTATGGGGGTAACTTGGCTCTGAGACCCAGGTTTGTTCCTGGGCCTGTTCTAAGATCAGTTTAACTAGATGTTGAAGTTTAAAGCTTTTATGTGTAGAATATTTACCTCAATATATCATTCTCAAAATAATTTTTGGAGCATGGTGCAATAGCTGTAGCTGTGTCCCCGGGTACGATTTCCTGGCAATTGTGCAGTACTCATGGCACAAAGGAAGTGGCTCAACCAAAACAGGAAGAGGATTGGCTCACTCTGAAGTGCTGTACTTGTTTGTACGCAAACAAATACACAGACAAGTACAGATGCTGCACAGTCCCTACCTAGATGCGCAACATTATTTGTTGCTGTAGTTTAAGTTACTACAGTCCTGGAGTAATCAGGATAATAATAATATCATTCACCCAATGTAACCAGCCAATCACCCGATCAAAGCTGGTGTATTCTTTGCGGTGAAACAGTCTGAGACTCCAAATTTCGCTTTACATGCCGTTTAGAGATAATGTAATGGTGTAACCAACTTATTTATTGCCATCTTTACGCAGAACAAGTAGAGACAGAAAATAATTGGTAATTGTAAGCAAAACTACCGGAAATGGTTTCCTCGCGTGCACTAGAAGCTTTGAATTTTTTTATTTTGTTTTTGCTGCATGTCACTTCATGGGCTCCATACAATTTTAATTATAATTGTTTATTTTATTTATTTTTGGGTGGCCTGAGCAATAAGGACATTCATTTTTGTTGTATTTACATTTTATTTTGCTGTGAGGACACACACACACACACACACACATGGCAGCACTTCTCCCCCAACCTGTGTGTTGTGGCTGTACATGTGCTCCACTCAGCGGTGGGGTGATCTGCTGCGCTGTGCTCTTCCCTGCGGTGTGGGGAGCATGGTGTGAGATAATGACACAAATCCTTTACCAGGGCCAGACTCTCTAATTACACCTGCTCTTCCGGGGCGCTTTCACACAAAATTAACCATATGCTAACTCCCATTGTCAGAATTGATGCCTTTTTCATGGCTTGCTACCCCATCCTTAAGCTGAGCATTCGTATATGTATGTATGTATTGTGTGTATATGCTGTCATGTTCTGTCTTTGCTTATAAAGCACAAGAAGACCTTGGGGAAAAAGGAGAACACTCTGTTGTTGAGCTGGTCTCTACAATGCCACACTTTTCCTGGCTTTATTGCTACCTTCATGTTTGTCTGACCTGACTGCTCCCTCTCTCCAAACATTTCCAAAGCAGGAGGTGACAAAATTACATTCACAATGGAATACACACAATACAATAACTACAGTGTTATTCATTCAGTATTGTTGTATTTCCCTTAATGTGTGACAACAGGTACAATTGCACACCAACTCTTCTCACCGCATAAATGGGGTATTTTCTTCATATCTCAGTGTCGTGAACAGTGAGACACTGTCTCGATCTTCCTGTTTCTGTGGCCATGTTGTGTCCACTGACATCATCAATGATTTTCTCACTATTTGGTCAGTCATGTCAGTTTCAGGCCAACTTGAAGTCTAATTCTGGTTTGGTTGGGCCAGATGGATTGAGGGCTGTGTTGAAACTCTGTGGCCAAAGCTTCAGAACCAGCTGGTAGAGGGGACTTCTGTCTTTGCTCGACTCTTGGTACTGCAGAGAGAGGATAGGAGTTAGTGGGGTTCATTGGATCTGAGATGTTCATAAAATCTGATGCCTTGCTTTTGAATGTTGATAATGAGAGGATATTGGCCCAGTTCTGCCCTGCATGCATTATTGGCTGTGTTCCTTTGGACTTCAAGTATATTTTTGCACAGCTCTGCATGCAGGGTTTCCAATGGATGGTTTTCTTGACTGGTTAATGGACCCCACACTTCACTATAATGCAGTTGAATGTATTACAGTAGAAATTTTCAGCTAGGAACAAATCAGAATAGAAACTGGAATTTTGTATCTTGACTATGTAAAAGGTCCTACTCATCGTGTCTTTTAATTCATTTACAGCTTTGCCAAAATGTCTTGCGGAATTGATAATCAATCCTTGATAATCAATCCCAATTTAAAGTTTCACAGTCAGTGCCCATGTATTGCTAAACTTGAAATTAAAGATCAGACCACCCCCCTCCTATAGTGTAATATAGCCAAAAGCACTGGGTGCTAGTGTATGGGGCCACTCTCTCATAATAGCTACAACTGAGCCGTATGGTGTGGGAAAAGAGTCCATATGTGCAGAATTCAGCAGAAATGTTTTTCATATAAAGAGAAAAACTACAACAAATGTAAATATAATAGAGTTAGGCCAGTTTCACTTGGTAATAAATCTTCCAAAAAAGTGCTGAATTTCTTGATGCATCTTCAGTGTAGACACAAAGAGTCACTTCATATTAAAGCATTCAGAACCCTGAAAAGACAAGCCTGAGTCAGTTATTTAGTCATTGGAGACTGACCAACCCTGATCGATCAAACTTAATGCACTCGCTACAGCACTGCTTTTCTTCAATAAATCATAGAATCATATTTGGAATATTTGGATGAAGAAACAAAAGTATAAAGTAAATTAATGCTATCATACCATAAACAGAGAATATGAATTTGCTCAATATATCTTGACTGTAGGAGATATAAAGCAGAAACAGACCCATACCAACTACAGGCTCAGTGACCATCAACTGGCAATTTAAAAAGGGATGTATAATGGCTGGTGTGGACACTTCAAAACATCAGGGCAATGGCAATATACAAAAGCAGGGCAGTGTATGATGCTGTGCCTACGGCCCAGCCCAAAAAGTCCTGATATACTAAAACCAACATTTACAGAGTCTGATGACAGTTCTAAAATAAAAACACTTCCTGGCGAGGGAAATCCAGTACATCTTGTGGCCCAATATTTAGAGAAATGCCACAACCTGAGGGACAGTGAGTGACCAAGACATGCACACACAATATTAAAACTTGTAGGAGTGAAGGTTTTACACATAATTCCAGGCCAAAAGCCAGTTAAGTATTTAGAGTAGACACACATGCAAGCAGATATACTTTTGAATGATTTTTGTAACTACATGTTCTCAAGTTTGGAGCTGTTTTCTGTAACTATAGACATTGTTGATTGTGTACCACGTCCAATAATTCATCATCTCTATACAGTTTGGATGTATTGTGTTGTATGTGGGTTTGGAAAATGAATGTACATTTTTACACTGCTGTGGCAATATTGTTTCTGATAGACAGTCAATAAAGTAAATGAACTCTGTCTCTCCCTTTGTGAGCAGAGGACGGACCCCCAGCTCCTGGCCCAGTTCTACTATGCTGATGAGGAGCTGAACCAGGTGGCCACGGAGCTGGACAGCCTCGATGGCAGGAAGGACCCTCAGAGATGTACCCTGCTGGTCAACCAGTTCCGCTCCTGTCAGGTCAGCAAGCCAAAACACACAGATCCAGTAATTCAGGAGGAACAACACCCGTCACCCTGTTTTACTTCCCTCCTACTCTTCTAAAATTACACATATTTGAATTTGTGGATCGGTGCTGTTGTGGCCAAGTGAAGGGACTAAAACTGGAATAGTTGTATTTAGCCTCAGCTTTGATTTGACACTGAGTTAGGAGTACATATGTTTGTTTTCAGATTATTTTGTTGTCACAGGCATAGTCAACTGGATCTCGGTTTGACCTGGAAGCAAAAAATGACCACTAGCCATATCACCCTATCGGTGATGGGTGTGTTCATATGGTTAGTGCCTCACCAAACATCTCCTGGCCAAGCTCATGTCTCAAGTTTTCTCTGATAAGGTGTGATAAGGATGCTTTGTTTGGAAGCAGCCAGTGGACACACGTCATCTTGCGATGATAACGCTGCGTAGTATGTAGGTTAGTAGTAAATGGTTACAAGAGTGGCTAATGGGTTGAGAAATCAAACTCTTGGATTTTTGAGAAATATGTGTCTTTGTTTTAACCCCTGTGAATAGTAATCAACTGGAAGTTGAGCTAAAACATTAAGGCTAATAACAATTTCCCCTGCGACAAAATGTTGTGATTTAGCTGCAAATTGAGTTAGTTAATGTAGTAAAGATCCAAAGTATAAAGCTTCAGATTTGAATGTGTAGTTTGCAGTGGTATAGTTTACTCACAGTCTGTCTGTGGTTAGGGCTCAGAGGAGCTGAAGGCATGATGCTGCTGTGCATGGGCGATGCCTGCTATGCTGCATCATGCTGAGAGAGCTGGGGGTGGTGGAGGGATGTCATCAGCTGGCCCGGTGTGCCTCAGCATCCACCCCACTGCTTGGGTGCACAGGGGAGAGTCAGTTAATAAGGTCATCACTTGATCCCTGACTGTTTTCTATCTCTTCCCCTCCATCCTCCCCTCTTCCAAGCTGTCAGTCCTCTTCTCTCTTTTGCACATTCACTCTTTTGCTCTCTTTCACCTCCTACCTCGCTTTCTCTATGCTGAGTTTTCATTTCATTATCATCCAAAATTGACCCAGCCGTGAAGTGCTGGATATTAGGTTTCAGTAGAGCTCTTTCAGCAATTGTGAATTAACAATCCTGGTCAGGCTGTGTCCGTATCTCAAACTCCGACTTGAACTTTCTACAATTTGCAGTGAAATGTTTGACGGCACACTCTGGGCTAGGTTCCCCTAGTTTTCAGTGGTCTACCTCCTGCAGGACCTTAGCAGCTTCTTACCCCTGTGCTTGAATGATACCCCACAACCCTGAGGCCCCAAGAATAGAAGTGCTCTCATTCCAAAGTTTTGTACTTGAATGTGCCACTGCTGCCATCAGCTCGTATTCATGGGCCTCTGTGGGGGGCACTGGCAAGCTGCTCATATTATGTTGGCACGGCTGTTCTCACAGTGTGGCCTGCTGGAGCAGCAAAGTGAGTGTGTGTTAGCAATGGAAAAAGATTAAGCTAGATGGTGTACGCAAGAGACGGAACGAGAGAAGGAGGGTGAAAGCTAGACAATGAAACAAGTAAGTGATAGGTTGAAAGAAGAATGGAAGCCGGTCTTGTGTCAGATGCTGATGTAGAAGGTACCGCACCAAAGTCACCGCTCCAGGATGATTTGAAACCGACAGTAGTTGAAGGTTATCGCCAGTGTCCCAGACAGAGGAAACATAGAGACAGTGGGGGGTACTCAGACCGGGCCAAGACACGCGCACAGCACACAGCCATGAGTCAGTGGTTAAGCGCTCTCTCTCAAAGCTTTTTAATCTTTCTCCTCGGGGCGAGCAGAGAAAGACGCAGTGCTGTGCCTGACAAGATTACAGCGTGCAGTGCAGTCGTAGCCGAGTGAAAGGCTCATTGTAAGTCATTGTTATGGCTGTCGTACATGCCAGCGGCACATAAGCTCTTGATTAGCTCTTGCTGTGCATGATACTGCTTTTGCACCGCTGGAATTATGGTCTTTAGTTTAGTGTTTTATTGAGGGAGAATGGAGCTGTTAGGGCTGTAAGGGTCCCTTGTACTTGTCTAATTGTTTTCCGTCACTTCCCAATCAATGGTCTTCAAGGCGCTGCAGTGTAATGGCCTTCTTAGAAAAGGTGACAGATTTTTCAGCATGGATTGTTAAACAACAGCAGTGGATCAGAGTAAACATTGAGAAACTTCCTTTTCAGGAGCAGGCTTGTAAATCCATCTGCTTGTTTTCGGTCCCTCACTCACCAGAACACATCTCAGCTTTATCATTCCATCTAGTTTGTTCAATTCTGTTTTCTGTCACTCTCCTCCATATCTGCAGGACAATGTGCTGAATATTATCAATCAGATCATGGATGAATGTATCCCTAATGACCGGGCCAACAGAGACTTCTGTGTCAAGTTCCCCGAGGAGATTCGTCATGACAACTTGGCAGGGCAGCTGTGGTTTGGGGCTGAGGTAGTGTATTCCCGTAGCATCAAAATCCGTAAGAAAACAACCTTGCACAAGTCCTACACACGTGCAATTGCACACATGTATTCACACACACGTGCACAGACCAAGAACACTATATTTCATTTTTACAGTGTCACTCTTGCTCAATCTTCAGGTGCGTCATTTGTCACTATCATTTTGCAGATTCTAATTCCTTAATCTACGGGCAAGATAATTTACAATGTACGTGTTCTTGTGCAGTGTTTGGCCGCTGGCTCTATCATCATGAACAGGGAGATAGAGAGCATGGCCATGAGGCCTCTGGCTAAGGACCTGACACGCAGCCTGGAGGAGGTACGGAACATCACCAGAGACCAGGCCCTGAGGGACCTCAACTTGTACACAGACCGCATGAAGGACGCACTGCGTCACTTCGACAGCCTTTTTGCTGAGTTTGAGCTCAGGTAAGTTATGACTAGACATGTTAGCAGTTTTAGCATCCTTAAATTTACCTCGCTAGGCTTTTTGGTATAGGTTTTCCAAAAACATATTACATTGCTATTACATTCTGCTTCCTTCCTCTTCTTCCATTGCCAGTTATGTGTCAGCCATGGTGCCTGTGAAGTCTCCCAAAGAATACTATGTACAGCAGGAGGTGATTGTGCTCTTCTGTGAGACTGTGGAGAGGTGAGTTTACAAAAGAACAAACAGTCTTGAAAACCAAGAGAAAGATAATGGAGTGCTGCTGACTTGATTAGATTGAAGGTGGAAAATCTGCGTAATGCTTGGAGGAAATACAGTGCTCTCCCTTTTTTCTAGCTTGTTTTCTGCTGTGCTTTTGTCTTAGAGCCCTGAAGCTGGGCTATCTCACACAAGATATGATCGATGACTATGAACCCGCACTGATGTTTACAATTCCCAGACTAGCCATTGTGTGGTAAGTGTTGCCTCTCCCCTCCATTCTTCTGTCTAACCCTCTTCCTTTCCTTTCCACCCTCTTACGCTAACAGAATTTTAAACATGTATTTTCTTTTTTTTAGTGGGTTGGTTGTGTACTGTGAAGGTCCTCTCAACCTAGATCGAAAAGCAGAGGACATGTCTGAGCTCTTCCGCCCCTTCCGCACTTTATTGAAGAAAATCAGGTATAGTCCATAAGCATTAAATGTGGGTCAAACAACATCACCAAAATGACCAAACGTTGAGCTATCCTCGTATTGTGACACTATACAAAATATGTGTTGCAATGTTAAAGCAGTGCTATGATGCTTTTCCAGAGACCTGCTGCAAACTCTGACTGAGGAGGAGTTGTTGACGCTGGAGAGGAACCTCTGTATCTCTCAGGACGGGGAGTTGTCCTCCAGCCAGGGGCTTGCCACGAGCACTGTACCAGCACCAGTCCCGGAGCACCACTCATCCTGCAGCCCCACTAATGATACTCCCAAGGGGGAGAGTGAGGGGGAGCCGGAGCAGGAGCACCTGCCTCCGTTTGTCCCTCCCAACCAGGAGGAGGAGATGGGGGAAGTGGAAAAGGGCTGGGAGGAGATAGAAACTGAGAGGGGGGAGGAGGAGCAGGAGCAGGAGCAGGGCCTGCTGTGTGAGGAGGCAGAGGAAGCTGAGCTGGCCTGCTCCATGCAGTATGATGAAGAAGAGCTGGAGCAGCTCAACATGATGGTATACCGTGTGGGAGACGAGATGTCCACTCTCCTGTCACCTCCCAGCCAGGGTCACTCCCCAGCTCACAGAGGAGAGGCAGGAGGCTCCAGTGGGGCTTCCAGCACTGAAGCCTCTCCCCGCAGGCTACTGGGGTGCCGAGGAAGGAAAGGCCTCTACATAGAGGAGGAGGACAGGGTCTTCTTCATGGAGGACCTGGACGCAGCAGGAGACGGCATCACCAGCATCTCAAGAGAGGCCTGTAGACGTCTGGCCTCACCCCCCAAAACATCAGAGCCTGCCTGTCCTGTACAGCGCAGGCCAGGGCCCCTGTCAGACTCTGTCAGGAATGGCTGGCATGCTGAGGCCCAGTCAGAGGAGCCCTGCCCACAGCCACACGGCAGGAAGCCACAGTGTCCCAGTGCAAAGCACCCCCCTTGCACCTCTGCCCCCGG
>CABFOQ010001562.1:3360-26411 GCA_900660455.1 Gephyroberyx darwinii | reverse complement strand
CAGGGGCCCCCCAAGGGCACCGCCCTGGCTCCCTTCCTGTTCGTTCTTTACACATCCGTCTTACAACGCAGAGTCATGCCACTTGCAGAAGTTCTCGGATGACTCTGCAATTGTTGGATGTGTTGGGGGGGTCAGGAGGGGGATTGCAGAGGACTGGTTGGTGACTTTGTTGAGTGGTGCAACCAGAATCATCTGCAGCTCAATGTGGGTAAAACCAGATGAGATGGTGGTGGATTTCAGGGGACTAAGGCACCAATCACCCCCATTTCCATCCGGGGGGAGGACATAGACTTGGTGCAGTCCTACAGGTACCTAGGAGTGCACCTGGACAAACAAGCTGGACTGGAGTGGGAACACTGAGGCTACATACAACAAGGGCCAGAGCCGACTCTACTTCCTGAGGAGGCTCAGGTCCTTTAAAGTATGTAGAACCTGCTGAACGTGTTCTACCAGTCGGTGGTGGCAAGTGCCCTTTTCTTTGCGGTTGTATTCTGGGGCAGCAGCATTAAAGCCGCAGACACCAACAGGATAGACAAACTGCTGAGGAAGGCAGGGTCTGTCCTGGGAGGCCAGCCTGGACTCAGTGAAGGTGGTGAAGAATGTTGGTCAAACTGCTGGCCATCATGGACAACGTCTCTCACCCACTTCACGACACTCTGTCCAGGCAGAGGAGCACGTTCAGCACTCATCCTGCCTCGGTGTACCACGGAGCGACACCGGAGGTCCTTCTTGCCCATCGCCATCAGACTATATAACTCATCACTGGACTAACCACCCCTCAACACAATCAGAACCTGGTATTCAACTAGGCCAGTGGTGTTCAACCCTGGTCCTCAGGGCCCACGGTTAATTAGATCCACCTGGTGTGTCAGGTGTTAATCAGCCCCTGATGAAACAGCTGGAATGAAAACCAGCAGGGCTGTGGGCCCTGAGGACCAGGGTTGAACACCACTGAACTAGGAGCATGGAGTAATAATCATTATGGTTTGTTCGTTTTGTTGTACTGTTATCATCAACACGATAAGATCAGAGAAGTTTGAAACAAGTTGGTGGTGAAATAACCACCTAATGTCACTTCAATGCTAAATGCAGACTCATGCTGTCTTCATCAGCAGCTGCAATTCCTAGACGAGCAAAATCAAATCAGGCATTGTCGGGATCTCAGGAGAAAACGAAGGGCTTTAATAAAACTCACAGGGAGGGAGAGACAGACTTAAGACCCTGGATTTTGATGAGCCAGAATACACCGAGGAAAGTAGGGACAGTAATTACAGCATCAATGTCAAATGTTGCAAAGACTAAAGCTTCACCCCATCACCTTCCTTGAATAGAGAAGCTCAGAGGTTGTTAACAGCCTCCCCCTGCAGCCTGCTGAGATTGGCTATATGGAGTAGCATTTAAAGACCCAAACACTATACACCAATCCTTTGTCAACGTCACTGATTACGTCACCACCTGAAGTGGTTGCAAAAAGACCGGTGGGGAGTAAAGTTAAGACTGGCAAACACTGGATAAACTTTACTATTAAGGAGCCAAACAACAATATAAAGTTGTCCTGTTGTGCTGTTGGCTGTCAAAACAGAAAGATTCAAAATCAGGAACTTCATTTTTATAGACTACCAGCAGAAAATAATGGATTTGAATCAAACCGTATTCGCCTCTGGTTGCAAGCTATTAGAAGAACTGACTGGACGGAGGACTTCATATGAAATTCCCACTGTTTACAGTGAACATTTTATATCTGATACTTTAACTAATACAAGGACATCTCTATATGCAGATAGTCAAATTAGACAGTTAGTGCGCATGCGCGGCAAAGTTTGCAAACATTGGGATTGGTCTATTGGGACAGGGCCTAAATGCAGTGCAGTCTCCCTTTCCACCTGTGAGCTAGCATGGTTAATCATCTGCACCTGTATTCTGTGTGGAAGTTATTTAAGTTTTATCTTTTTTCACTGCAAACATTTTTATTGAAACAGGGCTGGGCTGTTGACACAGAAAGGAGCGGCACCATTGCTTTTCAACTGCTGCCGGATATTGAGGATGTGTTAATCACAAGGTCTAAGCATTACCTACATTTCCTTTAACCTATATTTATCCAAGGAAGGTTTGCTTCAAGTGTCCCAAATTAAGTTTTTAAGCTCACCTGCTAAGGGCTGGCAAACTACGGATTGGATTGGCTTACGGTCAAATTAGTGTACAGTCGTCAGCAAGGATAACATTTGAGAACAAACAAAGACCAAAGTCTGTATGTAACTAAGACATTCAAATGTTATAGTCTCTGTGTTGTGGGTACACAAAAGACCAAAGGGAAGCAGACAGTCAGGGAACTACTGGCTCGATGATTGGGTGACACAAGGGAATGAGTCTTCTGTCCAGTCTTATGGTTCCTACAGAGAGACCCCCTTTGGTCAGTACATACAAATTTAAAGTGATATACAAAATCAAAACAGTACAGAAAGGTTTAGTGCAATAGGCTCAGATGGATATATGACCATATCTTCATCCAGTAAAGCCTCATAGCAGGTCTTCTATGTATAACCCATGCCCCATTGAACGAGAGACCCTGAAATCCCTAAATTAAAGCATAAGGGGCGACAACTCCAATATCTAAGATGTGATTTGTATAGAAAGTAGTGCTTTCTTTGCTTTAATAGTACTTTCAAAGTACAACATTTCCTTAAAAATTCAAAGGGATATTGAAAACATTTGAGGGAGCAATAAACTGTGATTTTCTACAGAAATATGAAGAGTTATATGTCAACAGTAATGTCAGGATTTTTTCACAACTGAACTAATGTCATTCACTATGGCACGGCCAAAAACATTGATATTCTGAGAAGTTGCTTTCTGTGTAGTTTTGCTTCTCACAGTGACCGATCAGAATACAGGTGATGGTGGCCAAGGTGGGATGACAGGGTCTGGATGAATGAGCTCTAGATAAGGGAGAGCAGGAATGCTGCAAGCCACTGCCCCCTCTAATTTAGTATAGCATCACCTTGCCTCTCTGAGGAGCTGCTTGTCAGAGCCCTCCCTTTCCTCCCACCAGCTTCCCCCTGGATGACAGTGATGGATTAAGTGGATAAATATTACTATAACTACTACTGCTACTATAACTGGATAAAGCCAATATTGATGGCTGTAAGAGTTCAAACCCATGTGCCTCTAACACAGGTTCCCAAATATATTTTTTTATGTCAAGGGCCTCCAGATAGAAAAGCTTTACACCACAGACCTCCGTTTGATAAAAGGTTTTGTTGCAGGGACCCCCATCTGAGAAAATTGTAGTTATCTGTCTATGCTGTAGGCGGGAGACCTCCAACTGGAATAGTCATTCTTATAGGCCATTTTCCCCTAGTGCTGACTTCTATTGATTTAAAGAACAGTGAAAGTAAACTAGTTCACATTTTGCTGGGGACCCCCTGAAAACTCCTCAAGGACCTCAGTTTGGGAACTACTGCTCTAGCATACCTTATCATCAGTGCACTTTTTGATGAGTGCTTCGCGGGCCTGCAGCTTGCCCTCCAGGACGCTGTAGTCTCCATCCTTCTGGTCGATCTGTTTCCTGTGCGTGTCCACCTGCACCATCAGCTCCGAGTTGCGCTTCTCCAACCGGCTCCGTGCAGCGTCTGTGCGTTTCACCTGCGTCTGAACCTCCGCCAGTTCATCCAGCAAGCGTCCGTGCTTGTTGGACACTGTCCAGTAGTTGAACGACATTATGGCGATGATCACCATCAAGGCAATGAGAATGAAGGACGGGAGACGGCCTCCCCGTCGGTTTGCACCAAAACCAACCATTTCTGAAAGTACTTCAGGTTGTAACCGCAACCTACTGAGCTCGGTACAAGTATTCTCCTAGTATAAAACACATTTGTCTACGTGACATGTCGTTTACATGAGGCAAGAGTTTGGCAAAGCAAAAACACATTGGCAGACCGTCATCAATGTTAAGGATTGCTCACATTCTTCTTTGTTTTTCTGTTCTTTACGCTCTTTTCTCCTACCGCACACCAGTCATCCTCTCTGCATTCATCCAATGTCAATAGATGGAACACACCCGCAGAGACGTGGCCTAGCTCATCTGGCAACGTTAAACACACTGGACGTGGACAGGCGAAGGCAGTCTTGGCAGTCAGAAGTGCAAATGAAAAAAAAAATCCGGGTTCTCTAGCAAACCCTATCGGCCTACACACACACTGACGTTTGAAGAGCTTTTAATTACAGAATCACCGTCCAAACAACGTTGATAATATCCGAGCCAGCGTTAGCTAGTATTAATGTTGGATAGCTATCGTTAACTACCGAACGCTAGCTAGCTAACGTTACTAACGTACTGTATTTGATAGCTAGATGAGAGGAGACACATTTCCTATCAGACAGAAATGGCTGGTCTCTTCTCGCGGAGGGCGAATTTTATTTTATAATTTCCCCGGTATGAAACTAACCCTAACTCTGTCAGACACCACTGAAAGATATGATTTCCCTGCTCTCCCACTCTCCTTGATTCGCAACCCAGCCTGTTTTCTGCGCTGTGAAGCTAGCCGCAACAGTCCGATCTTTGCCGCTAAAGCGCAATGGTCTTTCAAAATAAAAGTCCCACCATGGGTTTTGCAGCACAAAGCAAGCGTGGCAGTAGGTTCTGCGCGTGCTCATGTTTTTGTTCAGTAGGACCACCCGAGCTCGGCGGGGCTCGGATACGGCTGACGTGTATGTGCCCGTTGTATGCCGATGGGTTGAACGTGACCGGTGATGGACATTATATATCCAAAAGGCTGAATGAGGCATAAAGACAATCAACATCAAAAATCAATATTGCAAGATGGCGACTGAAATATCGCGATGTCTTTTCACCTCTAAGTGGTACCACAAGAATAGATACAACGACTGGCATAACTGGAATGGCAGCTAACAACAGGAATAAAATAAGGGGCCATAGTAGAAATTATGATACTCAGTCTATGACTTTCGGGTTTGAGTATACTGAACACCTGACATGAAGCCGCACGTCTCAATGTTAAAACACCAAAACAAAAATACTGTAATATTCCTACTGTATAGGACTATAGGGACATAGTTTGTCTGTGGTACTCAGCAGATTGGGCCGAGTGACTTTATTGTGCTTCATGGTCATTTAGTATCTTCTATGGTATCACTATAAATAGTGCTATAATATTCTTATAATATTCCTATACAGATTTTTAGTTTTGCTGTGATATAGGCTATGTATGCTATCTTTCTAAACTTTATAGTATTCTTTTTCGTAAGTATGTAATTGATTTTAAGATTTTACTGCTCAGTCAAGCCTGGCTACTAGCTACAGTACAACTCAGGTCCTCCTTGCCCCTGAAGCTTGGGGACTCCCTGCTTGAAGAGTTCATGCTGGCAAAGTCATCTTTAAAATTAGGCTTCTGCTTAAATCACACATATATGATTTCTCTTTACCTATTTTATTTTATTCATGTTTTCTTCTTCTGTCCAGTACATTTATTGCTTATCTTGTTGTTCATTCATTCTTTACCTGCTTATTCCTATTCATTGTCAAGGGGGCTGGAGCCTATCCCAGCATGCATTGGGCAGAAGGAAGGGAAACACTCTGCAAGTCACCAGTCTATCACAGGGCTTATCTTGTTGTCTTTTGTTTAATAGTTTGTTCTTGGTGTAGCACTTTATTATTCTATTATTCTATTCTACTCTATTATTACTCTTATTATATTTTATTTTGCACCTTATTACTTTGCACCTTATTCTGTTTGATACTTACTTATTTACTTATTGTCTTACTGTTTATTACCTTTTTTTTTTTTTTTTTTTAACTTATTTGACTTTTTTACTGTGTTAAGTTGAGTTCACCTGGAGGACAAGAATTTCACTGGTGGTAATGATATTTGTGTTATTATCTAGTATGTGACAATAAACTTGAAACTTGAAACTTGAACTTGAAACTTCATAACACTGTTGTATAATAAAGATATTGTCCTGTGACAACAATGATGGAGAGCTGAATCCAGTAGGTTTTTACCCAGGGCTCCTTCATCGTCCTACTGTTGAGTGGACTATGTGTTCAGATCACCAATGCATGCACATCGACATACATGCTCCAGACCATTCACTGAAAAAACAAAGTAAACCACAGGATACAAACGCATACTTTATTGTAACACTGATAAGAATTGTAACACACTGAGGTAAGTTAAATAATCCACAACTGTGACGTTCTTGAACCAGCGGCACCACAAAATATTCACCAACTTATCAGTAACAATTCCACAAAGTCTGAAAAAAGATGGCTAGTAGTGTCCAGTCAGTAGGTCCAGTTCACAGCTTAATGCAAACATTTTTCTTTCTGTTTATGATGAAGACAAGTAGAATACCGTTAATACAACCTCCATCGTCTTCCAGTCACTGGGTCCTCACTTTGTTAGCTGTTTTTTTAAAGAGATGAAAGTAAGTAGAAAAGGTCCCCTGAGGGAGAACATTCTGTTGTTTTTCTGATGCGAAAGAAGCCACTACAGACATTAGCAGGCTCAGTCTGAGTTTGCTACCATTTCTGCTGATGTCTTGGCATGGTCTCGCAGGGCACTATGAAACATGAGACCATTTTAGATTGCCTTTACTGCAGTCACGTTGTTCAGATAAATCACCTCACCATGCCTGCATGTCTATTCATCGCTGTACAGAAATCTGCTGCACTGCACAGCATGGCTGCAACACTGGCACCCTGGAATGCCCCTAGAGGCTTGACTCAAGTCCTCGTTGGGAGAGTGGTCAGAGAATGGTCTCTCTACACACAAGGCTGTGTTCAGAGGTGGGGGAGTCCAGTGGGTTAGTAGAGCTGCTGGTTGTTTGTGGGGGGTGTTTGGGACGGCGCAGGGAAGGGGATGGGGAAGAACTCAAAGCACCACAGCTCTGGAGGTGAAGATCCTCGTGCCCATGCTTCCTGGGGCTGCCTATGATGCGCCGTGACTGGGTCATCACCTGTGCAGCATAATATAGAAAGAAAAAAACAGAGCCGGAAAACAAAATTATTTAAGAAAAAGTAAGTAAGAAGTGTAAGAAAAAGAGAAAGAGAGAAATCAATATAATTCACCCACAGAGATGAGCACCACTGATATGGAAAGTCCATACTGAAATCAGTTGCATTTTGCCAGTAAAATATGTGCAAGTATTGTTTTTTCTAAAATGATGTAATTCTAAAAGAATGGTGAAATTTCACCGGCAATCACTTGATACACAATGATGATTATAGTAATCAGCATCATGTCTTCCACAGCTATTCTCTCAGCAGTTCTCTCACCTCACATGAAAAATCAGTGCAAGGCTTCACCCACAATTTGTTTTCCATGACTGGAACTAGCTATGTGAGTTTTCTGCTCATCAACCTTCCTCCTCACAAGTTCCCAATAACAGAACAGGTTTGTTTGGACTGAAGGAAAGGGATGAGGTCGCACCAGTTGTGCGACCTCATTTGTTTCACTTTGACAAAAAGTGTTGCAGACAATCATTTGAACAGTCTACAACCAGTTGCCCTGTCTCTCAGAGGCCCCTGCGGCCGATCTACACGGTCAGGGCTCTTCTCTGTCCTGGCCCCACAGTGGTGGAAAGAACTCCCCACTGATGTCAGGACAGCAGAGTCGCTGCCCATCTTTCACCACAGGCTGAAAACCCACCTCTTCAAGAAACACTACCCTGACCCTTCCTCTTAGCACTTACTTATTTATCTTCACTTATTTGTCTCATTTGTTTAAATAAAAAGCAGGTATCTAACTTATTGCACTTTTACCTTAGCACTGGTTCTGCTCTTAGATGGTTGTTTAGGAAGGAAATGCACTTACAATTTCTGGTGACTAGTAGTTCTCTTGCCTACCTATGTTGAATGCACTTATTGTAAGTCACTTTGGATAAAAGCGTCTGCTAAATGACCGTAATGTAATGTAATGTAATGTAATGTAATGTAATGTCATGTAATGTCATGTAACCATGTTCCTATCAGTATCACTAACTGATGCTCACCACTAACCAACAGTGTTAAAACCACAAAGACACACCAATAATTTGCAATTGAGCTTTCATTCCAGTTTCCCAAAAACTGGTTATTAAAAACCACTCTTTCCATTACCTGATCTATCACATTGGCACTGAAAATGGCTTCCTCCATATGTTTCTCATCTGACTTGATGACACACTTGATGTTGTTGACAACCTGCTGGACCTCAGGAGGTAGACTGCAGCTTGAATGCTCCAGGAACTTGGCCACCAATATTTTGGTGTCTTTGTACGTCTTAAGGTCAGCCAGGGAGTGTGGGCGATCATGGGAGTGTGTGTGCAAGGCTCTGGGTTTGAGGTGGATATCAACTTTTCTGCCCTCCTTTTGCTGCTTCCTGACATCTCCGTAACTGGGTTTACCACCGCCTGCTTCCGTTGAAATGTCTGTTGGCTCTGGACACACCATAAACAAACAACCAACCAAGAACAGTCGGTTAGATCAAAACACATTAAATACCACAACAATCCATAAAACCACGGCTAATACCAATAGTTTTAAGTGTTTTGGGGAAAGTGAAATCAACCTTCACTGTAAATTTAGCACTGGGTCTCGCTGACAAAACACATTCTCAGCATCGGTTACTTTCTAACTCAATTTAAAACTACACAGTAACCTATGACACTCTTTGTACAACACTACCTTGCTCTGGTGACGTATGAGCTGACTCTTCAGCAGAAGGGTTACTTGCAGAGGCACAGACACAACTTTCACCTGTAGAGGGAGACAAGGACCTTAATGTGGGCCAAGAGAGCCACAGACAACGATGGCACTAGCTCTACATTCCCATCATGCATGCTACTGACACAACCTACCACATGGTAACATTTAAATGGGGTATGTAAGCTGTAGTATAAACATCACAACAATATAACATTCTTGCAACACTTACTTCCTGATCTGGAGGAGCAGGAGATTGGGTCACTGGTGGAGCGGACGATGCGTGCCAGCTTGCGGTATCTCTTGGCTGCACGGAGCCCCCGAGGCTTCTCTGAGGGCGAGTAGCCACTTCGGGCTGAGGTAGAGGGGGGTTGTGAGGTGGAGGAGGGTGACCAAACACTGAAACACAGCCTGGGACCACGTGACCGGGCAGGAGGAGATGGTGAGGGAGAAGGAGCCAAAGGGCTGAGGGCAGAAGTTCCCCCAGAGGAGGTTACAGAAGTGGGGGAGCAAGGTTGAAGTGGTGGGGGGATAGTGACAGAGAGTGTGAGCTTCCTGCTCACCACTCTCGCTCTGGTGAGGGAGTGTGTTGATGCTTTAGGTGGATCCTCCGGCATATGTTTGGCTGATGCAAGCTCGTCACACATGTGCATGGCAGCCCTGAGCTCCTCACACGCGTGTATGATGTCTGCAGAATCCTCGTGGTCCAGATTGCTAACATTTTCTGAGGACCAGTCTGGGGAGCGTGCGGTGGGGGAGGACTCACTGTATCCCGCGTCACTGGGGCGAGCAGCAGTGCTAGGTGGGCCACGGTGGCAACGTGAGGCGCCTCGTGTACAAAGCTCCAGGCTGGTGCAGCTACCATCAGTGGGGGCCGTGTGGGGTGTGCCGTAGGCAGAGGAGTCCGAGCCCTGGACCTCCAGAGAGCACAAGTCTTCCGAGGAGCAGCTCTGGTCCTGCAGATCAGCCACCTCTGACACCATCAGGGATGCACTGTCCACTGAGGCTGCAAACAGAGATGGACGTAACACCAGTATGAGTATCAGACAAGGGGGACAACCCTCTACAATGTTCGTTGGGGCACAATAGATGCTGACTTTACCCTGAGTACTGAGTCCTGCAGTGGTGTTCCTCTCACATAGACTGGACTCAGTGGCCTGCTGCTCTATGCTGGTAGTTACCTGTAGAAAGAAAGGTTTTACAGGACATGTACTAGCACTGGGTGAGTAAAAGGAAGTGACTGTGAGATACTGAGGGAAAGGATGGAGAGGAGTTTAATGAGTTCAGATACCATTTGTTTGCTGATTATACTTTTGTTGTACACATCTGGCATTAGTAGCATAGTTGAGGGTAAATGCAGGCAGAGTATACAAACCACCTTCTCTGGGCATGACAGAGTAAACCAGTCGATAAGCTGAATTTCCACTGCCTCATATATAGATGTTGGAGTCAGAGTATATCCACCGGTGATCAGTACACAGAGTGGACAACACATTAGGGCAACCTGCTTTTCCCATGAAATAGGCTGAGCAGGTGCATTCAGGTGAAAGCTGTGATTCCTTATTGATTTCCTATTAAATCCACTTCAGTCATGAAGTGGGGAAGGAGATGAAGGTGTACTGTAAGATTGTCTGGCACCTAACCCTCAATACCACAATTTGGCCTGTAGAGGGCTCTATAAGACCACAACACCCAAACAAACCATTCTACAGTTTAAGGGACAGGTATAGACTACTGCTGGGAAAACTATCATCTAGAGGTTAAAGAGAAGCTTTAATTTGATGTAATACCATGCATTCCATATTGTTGACTGGATACACAATACTCTCTTTTCCAAATGTAATGACCTGCCGTGCCTATAACCTAAAATAATCAGCTGTGTTTCTACGCTACATCTGCCCTCTGGCTGTTCCTTCAGCCAATCAATCAAGCTCTTCCTCTGCAATGCCTCCATCAGCCATCCACCACCAGAACCACCAACACTTCAAATCCATCGCAGGTAAGAAAACCCTCAATTGATTTGACCTCAATCGTGACTAGAGGAGATAGTTCAAAATGTATGTAAAGGGAACTATGTAGGTCTCACGTTTAATGGAAACATGGGAGAAAAATTAAGGTGTTTCATGACGCTAAAAATACAAATGAACATGAAGGATTTCCTTAACCGGTCATCCAGTTATGTCTAGCTGTGAACATGAGATTGAGTGATAATCTGAGCCTCTCAGACAGAGAAGAGCTCTGATCAATTCAACATGATAGTCAAGGGAGACCTCCTGAGGAGGTAACAGGGTTGAAACAGCAGAACAGAAACGTAGAAATTAGTTGAAAGTGATTTTCCTACAAACATGAAAATGATGCAATTTAAAGTACAAGACAAGGAGGGTTTAACAGGAAGCAATGTGATGGTGAGCTTGCTACTGTTTGCAAACTATGAAACCACATTACGTGTATGTATAATACATGTATGGTTCAAGATTAAAAAAGGAATTTGACCTCCAGGGTGTTCCCCAGCTGGAAACAAATAAATGAATGTGCCGTCCTATGCTCAGTTGCCTATGCAGTAGGCGTCGGTAGCCAGTGCTGTTTTAAAGACAGAGCAGGCTGGAATTACTCACCTGGCTGGCAGGGGTCTGCCCCACCACAGACTCATATGGAGGGGGCAGGTCAGTTGGGTACAGAGTCCCCGGGCTGTTGATAGGCACCCCGTAGATAGCACTGAATGGAGAATGGGGGAAGTCCAGGTGCAGACCTCTGTTGGAATCACAACAGCACAGGTTCATCCAAGTAAAAAATAAAATAAAATAAATGCAAATCATATCTACAGTAACTTGAATGCAGAGAGTCCTAAGCCGAGGATGCAGAGTCTTTAAGTACTGGCACAACAAGTATGGAGTACTGTCTGAGTCCAAAATATATTTTGTATTCTGAGGACCAAACTATCCTCTTCTCCCACAATATCCCCAACACTTCAATCCAGACTCAGACATACTGAATTACTCCATGTGCTCTACCACTGTTTCATACGTTGCCAATTAACGATGAGCAGTCATGTGAGCAGTCATATCTTTTAATTACAATCCCATTCTCCTCTAAAGTGGCAGAGCGTGAAATATAACCTGAGAGTTTCCACCAATCATCCCAGGCATGATGATGTCATGACACATCCCCGGCCCTGAGCAGGGACACTCTATAAATGCTTCTCCAGGCTTGTTTATATTTATGGCCTAATTGGCAAACAGATGTGGCTTCCTGCCAAATGACTAAATCAGCAGCACTCTCACTCGCAAGGCCGAGAAAATGGAAGAGATGGTCTTCATGGAAGGAGGGATAAGGGAGGGGTCACCAGATCTAACAACAACTGAGAACCATGGATATCACAGCTGAGGAACATGCTCTGAGCTGGCCAGGCATGATATTACTACATACATATGTTGATCACAGTCAGATATTCTTCCTAATCAGACCATTGCTACTTAAGTGTGATGGATTTAGATTTTTTCCTCAGATGGCAATACTGCTTTTGGCAATAGCCCATTCACATTCTCATAGGAAATGCGTAGCAGTTCACTGCACTATACCAAATGAAAATTGTAAAGCTGTATTGAATCTGATAAAGCTCCAGCAATGACAAGTAGCCATACAAGTAACAAGAAAAAGTGTATCTAAGTGAATCTGTCAAATAATCTGCTGTGCTATCAGATTTATTATTAGACATTAACCTCTCCCCTTACTCTAACCAAGGTCCCTCTCTTCATCCTACCCCTATTTGTAACCCCTGCCTTTTACCTCCTCCACTCACTAAATGTCATGCTTCTTTTCTTCGCTGCATGTCCTCCTGGGGGACTTGTGCCTCCAAACCTCCCCTGGTTCTGCAATCGTTGCTTTTGGTGTTTTGCACCACCCCTCCCCTGTTTCTGCAATCACTGCTGCTCCTGCCCTGTTCCTCCTCTCTCCTGTTCTACTGTGTAAAGTGTGTTGTGAAATGCACTTGATTTGATTTCTTCAGACCTGGATAATATCATGCTCTCAAGATGACAGGGTAATGTCTTAATACACTGCCTTCAATAAAAACTTCAGCTTCATTGGTTACAGAGTAGAACTGATATATAATAAAACGCTGGGTAAGGGAATACAGAAAATTCCCAGGGTGGGTGGATTGAACAGAGAGTGTCAGGTGATGAAGGAGATTCAGCAGTTAGTCATTCATGCTTCTGAGCCCTAGAAACAGCTTCAAATGTGTTTGCTTCTTCAGTCAGCATGTCCCTTTTCAATTTGTCGTGTCAAATCCCAGGGTATTGTCCCGCGACTAAAGAGCTTTGTTGATGGCCAAGGCTAGGCCAGGAGTGAAGGGCTGGAAAGATCTGAGAACACCAGAGAAGTAGAATGGAAAGCCTTGTCCTGGTGCACCATGTCCAAAGATGGTTATTGATGGTTGAATTTTGATAGTTATTTCCATCTATAACCATGACAACATTATCATATATTATACGGCTGTCATCTTAAGTATACAAACCAAATCATAATTCAAGTTAAATTAAATAGGACGGCAGAATCAGTTCATTAAACTTCTGTGGAGACAGCCATGTGTCAAACCAATGTGGCTGTCAAAGTAAGACGCAGTTTGGTTAGTTCACTCAATTCACCCATAGTCAAAATACTGGCATGAGACTATGGCCACAGTGGTTTCTAATATGTTTACGGTATATGCCTTTTCAAACATGTTGATCTGTTTTGTGTATTCATTTTACCAGTTTAACCAGGACCAAAGGGTTTTATAGCCACATGATTTATCTGTAGGACCATTATTTGACTTTTTTTACTACTGTGTTAAGTTGAGTTGAGCCGGAGGACAAGAATTTCACTACTGGTAATGATGTTTGCGTTGTTATCTAGTATGTGACAATAAACTTGAAACTTGAAACTTGATGTAGAAAGAAGGGAAGGAAGGAAGGAAGGAAGGAAGGAAGGAAGGACAATAGAAAAAACAGAAAAAACCAAGGCACACAATTCTGATAAGTGCTCCTTAGTCATCCCTGTCACTCGCACAGATGCATGCAGTTCATGGAAGAGGCATTGCACAATATCTGCTCAACTGATCCCTTGCACTGAACAGCAGAATCACATTTTCAATAAATGACAGTGGCAAGTTACATGATGAACATTTTAGACCGTCAATGAGAGCATAACACAGAATTAGGGGATTCTCAAACTATTCTAGATGGCATAGATCAATATTTTAAAGCTGGTCCTGACTAACACAAAGTTGATGTGTGGTTAGAGGGTCTGTCAGCATCAGGACTGTCAAGCTTTTCAGCTCAGTTTGTAATGCCAAGCTCAAACTAGAATCTTTTGGTGTATTCTGTGGTGCTTTCCACATCTGTACCCCAGTTTGGTAACAGCAGCCCTACTATATCAAAAGCCTTTTCTTAGCAATGTTTTTTTTTTCTACTCACCTCTGTCCATCCATTGAGGGCGTACAGGTGTACTCTGGGGGGTAGTAGGGCGGCGGGGGAATGGGAGGGATAAACTCATCAAAGTCCAGTGTTTGATGGAGGATGGTTCCATGGGGGGTCATACAGTCAGCATTCAGGGCTCGTGCTCTATGAGGCATGAACTGAAACACAAGGTAAAAAGAACAATTATTAGACCGTCACATATGGGATCGTGGTTCTCAGTTGTTTATTTATTATTTTAACCGTTATTTATCCAAGGAAAGTTGACTGAGCACACATACTCTTTTTCAGCACCACTCTGTTTCAGACACACACATTCACACCTGGCAGCTACCCAGTACAACCATGTCTTCTACTGTGGGTCACTGAGCATCTCCACTGGAACAGCTGGGGGTTAAATGCCTTGCTCATGGGTACCTGGGCAGCAGTTTTTGAGAGGTAGTTAAGTGTTTGGCATTCACTTTCCCCACCCAGATTTTCCTAAGCAATGCAGCCTTCCTGTCACTTCCTGCCTGCTTCTCTAATCTCTAGGCAACCACTGCTGCTATTTTCTAGGCTAAATAAAAGGTTAATACTTCCTCTGGTAAATTGAAGATGAGGCTCTGGGAAACTCAATTAGACTGTTGGAGATAAGACGAAGTTCCTCTCTGTGAATCAATACGTAGATGTTCACTCACTGATCTAAAAATGTTTTCCTGCTCTTGTGCATGTGTGTATTTTTGAAATACTCATCTAGATGAAGCACAGGCATTTTAACATTTTTATTTGACAGTCAGTAGAGAGAGACAGGAAAGATAAGGTGAGAGAGGAGGGATGACATGAGACAATTTTTGTATTGCTTTATATTTTTTTACTGCTTCTAAAGTTGTTTCTTCTTTATATTTCCTGCATGGCTTCTTTATATATTTAAAACATATATATTATGTTACTTTATGCAGTATTTTTATCTCTTTATCATAACTAATCTGTATCGTATAATGCATGCTGCCGACACTCCATTTCTCCTCAGGGATTAGCGTTTAACAAATGGCAGAACATAACTGACTAACAGAAAATAGGGATTAGATTGTTGTTGTCTCAGTAGGTTGCTATAAATTTACATTTCCAAACATTACAGAGTAAACAAATTGCTTCACAAATTTCCTGTCCCCAAATTTCATTTGGTCCACTTTACATCCATGACTCTTTACTAGTAAATGATGTGGCAACTGAACCAGGTGCTGAAATGCAATGCATACCATACTCCATACTACCAGACTCTGAGCCATGTGGCTCGTTGTATATGAGCAGTAACAGTAGAGCTGGAATCACTGGTGATTTCTTACATCTCCACCTTGTGCTCTCAGATTAAACGAATCCCCTCCTCTAACATATCTGCCCTTAATCTGATGTAACCCTAACCTTTTTGCTGAAACCGCTGCCTTGTGGCTAAGACCTGCCTCTACCTGTGTAAACCTAGGTCTCGGTCCCTCACGTGATATTATCCACCTCTAACTGCATTTCCAGCTCCAGTCCAAATTTGAATCTGCTCCTATCAAATGTCTACAACTGCACCCCAGGTCCAGGACAAGGGCCAAGCCCAGACCTCCAGCTCTAGCATCCAGGCTGCTGTTATTCCCTAGTCCCTTCCTTGGACCTCCGTTTCTCACTTCAGGGTCTGCGAAATTTACAGCACAGCTCATAAAATGTGTAAGGGCTGCTACTCATATCCAATATTAAAACTTTATCTACTGCAACTTTATTTCATGTTTGGTAACAACTTGGCAGTGTTACTGTATCTTTCCTGTCGTGATCTGTTTAGAGGCATAAACTATTGTACTGGAGTCCATTGTTGGTGTGAAGGACAAAGGGAGCTTGGCCATGTTCATTTCCCTCATGGCTGGAAATATTTAGCTGTGGACACAGATTCATTGTCTCACATAAAATGAATGCAGGGTTATTTTGAGGACAGTATACCTTCCTCACGAAACATCCAGTGAGATGTTGTGCTGTTTGCCTCAAATCCAACACACATCTTCACTGTGTGTGTTGACATTAACTTAGTTAGTTACCAGGCTGATTAAAAAAAAACTTAAACACGACTCTGCACTATCTTGGAACAGAGAATGAGTGGGACATCATTACTGAGCCGCATGCGTTTACCTTTCTTGATGGTCGTTATCTTCGCTGTGAATAAAGACTAGAGACTATCAGAGCTGTTTCCACCGCAGGGTGGTCACTGAAAGAAAAACAAAGTTGTCCATTGTTGTTTTCTGTCCTCCCGTCACACTCACCATCTGCAGCACATCAGTTGAGACCATCTGCATACAGCACATGGCAGTGGCAAGAGCACACACGATGGTGGAGATGACATTGAGGGCACACACACTGAAGAGCAGCTCCTAAAGGAGAGGGAGGGAGAAGGACAGTGTTAGACTGTTGAGGAACAGGCTGATGAACAAAAGAAGAAAAAGAAAATGTGGGAGGAAGAGAAGCGGAATGCAGAGGAGCAAGCAGAAGAGCGTAGGAGAGACGGTGGGAGAGGAGAGGAAAGAGGGAGGGAAGGGGGCTTAACATTATGAACAACAAAGATGAGGGATATAAGCAATTACTTCAGCCAGACTACAACAAAGAGAAAGGTGGGGGAGAGTGTAATAGGAGAAAACAAAGAAAAGGGATGAAGGTGACACAAATAGTGGTGATGTCATCACTAAGGTAACCAAGTAAAAAAAAAAAAAAAACGCAGCAGGGCAGCACTGCAGGGGGAGAACACTTATATGTGGCTAGTTTAGTAAGAGGACCATATACAACACTGATTGTGGTCAAATCTGGCATTTCAATATAATTTCATTAACATTTCTAAAACCAATCTTAGTGTATAGACTGGTAAAATGTGATAATATAACATGTTCACATGATAGCAAATCATTTGTCTTCATGAACAGGTATGGTGCCATCTCTCAAGAGGGGAAAACAACCTTATAAATGTCCAAGGTTAAGCACAAGCATTCTTATACAGCATCATACTGTAGCAAAGCAATTCCCAGTAAATAAATGTGCTCGCTGAAATACAAGTTCTGAATCAGGAAAACAGACTCATGACTGCCTTCCAATTATGCTGCTCTTTTTGTTATTCCGCCACGAAGGTGGAAAATAATCTTTAAGCGTCTCCACTTATAAACCATATTATGTTCTTCCCAAATGACCCTATAATAAAGGTTCCAGATGAATACAGTTTCTGGGCCAGTGAAGAACACCACAGGAAGGGTAGTAGACTCCTAACTGCCTAGAAATTGTTTCTCAGAATAGCAGCTATCTGGCACATAAGACAGACGAGGATAGCAGCTCTCATGGCCTTCTTAAGACGAGCAATACAATATATTATTTATATAGGTGCAATGTATAGGTCAACTGGTCTGGTTCAGCATTCAAAATCGTTCTCACATATTTACAGTGAGCTATTAACAATCACAAAATACAGTATATGCTATTGTCTTCTATGGGGTTCACCATCTGTTCACTTTGTCAGTGACATAAGGTAAACAACCAGTGCAACCGGCCACTGTCACGCTACATTCACTTATACTATTACACTGATAATAGTTTGACAAATTGAAAAGATGCTGAGGGAGGGAACGAGAGAGAAGAGAGAAGGAAGAGGGATTGAAGAGTGTTTGTATGTGACAGAGACTTTGAGTTTTGGTGTTCTCTAATGAAACATCTCACAACAAAACAGAGGAGGAAGGAACTTCAACTCCCACACCGACACACACATACGCACAAACCCACAGACCCACTCACAGGAACACACACACACACACACACACACAATGATCACAATGCCAGGCAGCCCTCACAGTTATAGTCAACATTTTTTTTAAAAACAGTCAGACCCCACCATACATATTGCTTTCTGCAGCCCCCAAACATCCATAAATGTGACATTCCTTAATGTACTCCACCTTAACGACGTGCAGATGCCATCTCTTTCAGCATTACTACAGGCTTTGTAGACGCCAACCCCCTCACCTTTATCCTGTGGAAACTGGCCCAAGAATGAAGCTTTCCACACAGAAACAACCCCCTGTCCCACAGATTATTCAACCAGTTCAGAACACTGTAACCCACTGACATTAAGCAAACACACGTATAACAGTTCTGATAACCCTCAGAAAGCACAGCCATCTTTCACCCGGGTGATGAAAGTGGCTTGTCTCCAGGGGTCCGTGCCCGCATCTTCCACTGACAGCGTTCAGGGCTCGTTACTCAAACAATGTCATATATTCCCCTTTACTCATTACTCATTTCAAAGGTAATAATATTACTTCACTTATTAGTTCCTGGGAGAAGTAATTTGTTATATTACTTTTCCGTGACACCCCCTCTCACCCCGCCTTCACCTTGTCTCACAAACCCATCTCATGTTTCACTTTCACTTTCATTTCACCCCGTCTTTGTCAATGAGTTTAGACGTTCCTGGTGCTCGTCAAGTCTAGTCTCTGAACAAAACGAGAAAGTGGTCCTCTCTCTCTAACGATGCTCTCTGTCAGCGTTGGGCTTAAAGAGACAGATCCCTATTAGCCAGATCAAATAGTCATTTGCGTAATGAAAATGCTTGTATAGTACCGTTTTCCAAACTCTAGTACCGGGGTACTTTTTCAGTACCGGTATACTGTGCAACACCCCTCTCTGGTATCACGAGGCAGCCCCTCACGATATCCAGTGGAGGCCTGTCCAGTCTGTTGGTCAAGCTTCTGGAGGTTTTCCAGGGTTTTTCCTGCGGCAGATGTTGCAGCTTGGTGATGCCACCCTCATAAGGCACTACCTTAGGGTGGCAGAAGCACTTACTCCAACGGAAATACTGTGCTATGGAAGAGAGGCTCCTCCCACACTCACAGTCCTAGCACACCCTCCCCAAATCAGAGGCGCCAGGCCCTCAGGGCACAGATGACACAGATGTATAGACTCCTGAGAGACCTTCAGTGTTCAGCTCCTCCTACTTCATAAGGAAAAGCTGACAGTACAGGACAGATTAGTACAACCAGGCAATGCCACAGGGATGAAACCACTAAGTTGTTCAGTATCAGCACCCTGTATGAGAGCTGAGAAAGCAGCTGCTTCCAATTTGAGAGCCTAGTATCTCAGCTCCCTTACTCTGAATCCAGGTAAAGCCCTAGCAATCTAAGATGTGCCTCTCACCACTGCAGACCACCTGGTAGCTGTGAAGGAAAGTGCCCCCTCCAAGCCCCACATTGCAGAGCCTCTTTCCCTAGTTGACCCTGGCAGGAGCCCTCTCATAAACTCAAAACTGTCCTCCACTGTCAAAATGTCTGGCTCATCCCTATCATGTCTTCTGCAGATCGAAAAATTGGCTCTCCCTCAGGTGACCTATCCCCTGCAACCTCCTCCTCAGCAGTGGTTCTATGGTCAAGGTGGCTGGCTTGAAATCGGGCAGCCACAGCAGATCTACTGACTAACCAAAACTGGCCCACTCACTACATGAGGTATCATTGTACAACATTTTAACTAATGCAATTAAATTAAAAGTACTTTGAAAAGGTAGAAATTGTCCCATTCAAAGGTTTCTGGTGATTTCTGGTGACTAGTAGTTCTCTTACCGACCTATGTTGAATGCACTTATTGTACGTCGCTTTGGACAAAAGCGTCTGCTAAATGACTGTAATGTAATGTAATGTAATGTAATGTAATGTTTTTCTCCTCATCCAGTCTGCACTGAAGGCCAGTTTACATTTTTCAGATGTCCCGCATCAGGAACAAATGATTCAATACTGAGTTGCCTGGTACACCATAGGACTGGTCCTGGTGGACCACAGACTCAATGTGCCTATTAAGCCTCCTCCTGCTAGTGCTCCTTCTTGGGCAGGACAGACAGTACAGTACTGCCCACTGTCAGCTTAGCAGTAGCTTCAGGTCCAACCATGTTCTTTGGTCACCTCTCTATCCTCCATGCTAGCAGCATGGCATTACTGTCTTAGCTTCTTTCTTCTTCGCTTCTTTTTTTTTTTTTTACTGCGGTGTTCTCATAAGAACATTAAAATGAGATGTGTACAAAACAAACATACTGTAAGTGTAAAGCAGCTTAATTTCAAAGTTGAAAGAAAAAGTATCCAAAACCAAATAAAAAATACATTCAATGCATTCAGACAGAAGTGCACTTCCTTAATAACTGCATAGCTTCTTTAAGCAGTCTACGAAGCATTCATCCTCTTTTTAGGATGTGTTTGATGTCCTGAAAAAACACACTCCACACAAGAGACCTGTGTCCTTATTCACACTCTTTCATTATTCATCTTTCTTTGCATTTGCACTGGCAATCCTGTTGTATCATCTATGCATGGAACGGCGTGCTCTCCAATGGGGGATGCAGCATGAGTGATGCCATTTATGATTTCAAAGGAGGGAGGAACTGTCACGATGACAATATAAAAGTCCTAGCTTTTGAATAACATAACAAAAAAAACTTTCATAAACAGTATGACAGTATTCGATCTCTTTGGTGGCTAAAAGGAAGAGCTATGTGGAATGTTTCATAGAAATGTATTTCATATTCCCCTCATATAGACGTGGAAACCACCGTAGACCACGCATTAGTAGTGCAGCTTGGACTACACTTATTCTTCGTTGAATGGAGTGAAGTATATCTGAATATACTGTACATATTGCAACAAATGACTGTGTTTGTTTGAAAAAAGGAGAAAAATAATTTATCAAACAATTCCTCCCCAGTGAGTGGTGATCAGTTGTTATTGAGTATGAAACATGTTGTAGGAAAAGACACTTTTATGGTTGCTACATCTGAGCTACTTTTTCTTGTGGTAATGCATCTGCCTTGCAGATGTGAGAAGGTACATTTCTGTGATTTCCCTGGTGCCTAACGTGTACACAATGACGTAGTAAATCCTGTCAGAGTAACAAGTGTAATAACACCTCGAAGGAAACTGTTTAACATGCCTGCTCACTAGATATTTAACCTCCAAAAGACACATTGCCCCAAGCTACTCAGAGGCCAGTCAGTTACACTGCCAAGGTTACACGTCCGCCTCCTCACAGGAAATCACAAATTATCTCGGTCCTCCTTCCCACCCATTATTCATGGCCCAAGGCAATAGAAGGAAAAGAAAATGTATGGAAATGAAATGTGTCCAAACAGAGTGAATTCACGTGGAGGGTGCTGATAGTTATCATGAAAACCCAACACGCAAATGGAAAAGAGGAGTGGAGTAGCAAGTAACGTGGACTACTACCTAGTACCTGCCTATGATGGATTATTCACCATTCCCCATATGCTCGACATTTTAGTGCCGGAGGAACTATATGGCAGCTGCATCATGAGTTCATTAGGATCCGGTGACAGCCTAACCGTCATCTGAAATGACCATGGACTCTGGGGACAGGGATGTGACAGCTTCTTCTCTTTAACATTAGACATAACTCAACACATCAGACTTCCTTGCCACTTAATAAAGTTTTATAGCACCATTTCCCATATCTCTTTAATGAGCTATGATCACAATGACAAATGTACTTGATCTTTCCTCTTTTCATAATCATGCTTCATCCTAAGAAGTCTTTTATTTGGTTATCAATGTTTTATAATCAATCAGGGACATGAAATGAATGCATTTGATTGCAGTTATCCAATAAAGACACAGTAGCATATACTGTATATCATTCTGGCAGACATTGCGAGTCAAGGGGATCATGCACTAGCAAACCGCAGCCAACCCAGGCTTGATACATGCTGCATACTAAGAGCTCTTGCTCTTAGGGAAAGACTAATGCTGTTGCTGTTCTCCACTTCCTGCCCAATTAATCTGAGCCTGAACACTTGCACTGCTTTTGTGTTTTCACCTCATCTGGCTGCAGATCAGATCTCAGATGGGATATGGTACGCCACAAGAGAAGGAACCTAGAGACTGATGATTTTAAGAGTTTTAAGAAAATTATTTTGGTGGGACTGCTGACTAATATTCAAAGATGCCATGCATTTTCTGAGGCTTATAAAAACTCAGGAAGTAGAATCTTGAAAGTTAAGTGTTTACATTTTTATGTAATGAATGTGGGCCTATTTTTTTTTTTACAAGATTTGTGATTATTTCAAATGTAAACACCCTTTTAATGTTTCAAATCATGTCTGCAAATGTATGTTTAGCTGTAACATATTGCCAATCAGTTTGTTCTGATAGTGATTGTGAGAATGAAAAAATATCTCTTACAAATATCAATTACATCTTCTGGTTTATGATGACATGGTTTCCCCATTTTTTTTAGAGGGGCCAGAAAGTAACCCTGTATCACAGACAACAGTAAATGTATAGGCCTACCTGTTTATCCAAAGCCCACATAAATATAATACAAATGCCTTTTTATATGTTATACTTTTCAAAAATCTCAAGATGCCATTTAACATTTACATCATTTGTTGTTGCATCAATTCCTATAAAAAAAATGTGGAATCTGCACTCTATATTGTGCCTTCTTCTCCACTGCTCTGCTCTATATTGACTATAAACACGGCTGTAAAAGATCCAATAACTATTAAATTATCATCAATAGGATAGGACTGGCTCACTTTATCAAAATACTGCATGAATATCTATTGCTCAGTTGATCAAGCAACACTTTGCATCCATTTAAGGTGCTTACGTTGGTAACAGCATGATTTTATCGACAAGGAAAGAATGTTTTTTATTTTCTAAGTGGAAACACTAATCCTCTCACCCAGCACCACTATACAGATACATGCTCGCTCCAACCCACCTTGAGGCGTAGGCGTATGGTGTTGCAGTCCCTCAGCGGATTCAGTTTCAGTGTCTCTCCCAGGTTGTTGCAGCTAGAACTCTGCTGCTGCAGCTCACAGCAAACACACACTCCATCGCTGTCAAACTTGAGCTTGG
>CABFOQ010001560.1:10568-32479 GCA_900660455.1 Gephyroberyx darwinii | reverse complement strand
TTAGTATCATAGCAAGTATGTGATTGAAATAGAAGCCCAGTCTCAGTGATCACTGTGTGAGGTTTCCCGTATTTGTTGCTTCCACAGCAGTTTCTACCTTGTGAAATGTGCAGCTCGCAATAATAGAAATAAATACAGACTTACGTTGCTGAGCCGTGAGGCTATTTTCTGAAGTTCAACCTAAGTGTGTGACTCCTCCATAGGTTTAAATTTAACTGTGGCTGTAGCTTTGATACCACATGCATGTGAAAGACCAGAGGAGTCGTTTACGTGTCTGAGCTCATGCCTTTGTTAAAATGTTGTTTCTGCCTTCGTCCAGTGCTCTCACCGCTCCTCAGTGTTAGTATACAAGTAAAAATGTTGACTGACTAACTAAAGCGGATCTGTTACTGTAGATGGAAATCTCAGTTGAGTAAGTGTGTAAGACTCAGTCAACTTCTCTGAAATTGCATCATGGTTCATACAGTCATCAGCATTTCAGGCTGATAGAATCTGGTGAAGAAGGGTAAGACACAACATGGATAAACTCTTACACATGAAGTTAATGGTGACTTTCCCTGAGTTTTACCCCCCCCCAGCTCCTCCCTCCAGTCAGTCAGCAGGCCGGAGCGATTGCCTCTGCTTCTCCACATTGTTGTGACATCTGAATGAAAACCACATCACGCTATCTCATCCCCTCACAGGTTCCTTTGGCTCCAAAACTGTAACCACAGTGTAACACATCCCACCCCCAAACACACAAAAAGACTCTCTCTCTCCCTCTCTCCCTCTCTCCTCTCAACTATACAATCTGATGTAAGTCATTTACCCGTGTTCGACCACAGCCCCTCTGGGACCAAGCAGCCGAATCCGACTGAGTTCTCGGCCGGCCCAACTGCAGCCACCAGATAGGGACTGAGTGTGAACACAATGAATGATTTACTGGACTCCGCCAACCGCAAGACAGTTCTTTTTTCACACAGGAGGTTCATAACATTGTGTTTTTCTCGTCAATTCTCACTTGACATCTTGCCAACCTGCATCAGTAAATGTTGGGGGGGGTATTGGCTGTGGTCAGGTTGTTTGTATGCAGCTTGACTTACTTTATGTCCATTGATTTGATATGCTGCCTTGACTGATGCCAATGATGTACATGTTATGATGAATAATCTGATTACTGGATAAATTGGCTTATTGAAAAAGTCAAAACAAACAAACCGTTCTCTTCACGTTTTGAGATTTGAACATTTATCTGCTTAAGACTTTCATTCCTTCAGTATCGAAGAGAGATTTTAAAACGGCTCTGGTCTGGAAGCAGTTTGCCTTTTGAGTCATTGACTATTGGACTGTATGGGTCCTGCACCCTGATTGTCTTAGATCACTACTGAAACCTCTACTACTGAGTTTAATCCGTTTGGGCCCAGATGATCAACATGGTGTGATTTCTAAGTAGAAGCCACGAAAGCTTGAAAACTGAAAACACTGAATATGAGTAATAATGCCCTAGGTTACACTAAACAGATCCTTGGATATGTGCCATAAACAGTCCACAAATCACCGTCCTGGAGGCCCTCATCCATCACTGTGATCAGCAGGTCCCCTTGTTTACCAACCAGCCCATTTCTGGTTGTAAATTTCCCCCCAAATACTAAGAATCTCATTGGAGACATCGGCCTGTGGACGTGCAGAAAGCTGCTCAGTGCTTCCTGGTCATTGTGTCTCTGTGCATTTCTGGGGGGTGAGACAGCCATCTGAAAGGTTAGAGTTCAGCAACCATAGTCAAGTGTCCGTTTTCCTGTGGTTGCCACATATAGGTGTTGCAGCCAGTACAACAAGTGTGTAGGTCCACAATTTCGGTGTTTCCTGTGTTGGCATCTCTTTTAAAAACTCCTCTGCTCTCCTCTGACTAGCTAATCTTGGCTTTGAAACTATGATGACACACGTCTCTGCCTCTCTTTTATCTTGTGAATGTACTGTTAAGGACAACGTTTCCTTGCTTTCACAATAAAGGTATCTGCTTCAGCCTCTGCACTTTCCATTTAACATTTCTTACACTGTTACAAGTAGGAATTTCCTTTTGCCGATGTGCTGAAATCTGTGGTCTGCCTCTCAGATATTTTTTGACACACAGAAAACACCCTTCTGTCAGTTTGAGCATGGGGTGTAAAACGTCTGGTCACATGGCTGATGGAGAGAAATGCACTCGGCTTCACGCGGAAACGCCATCTCACCACCATCTCTGCTGTTTGCGATATATATTTCTCTGTAGTGTCAGCAAAGCAGAATCTGGTTTTATCTAAACTGATTTGGTTTCATAGTAAAGGCAGATGATTAAATTGTTCGGGAGATTGACTGATCTGCTTTGAACAGTGTGTCATCCAGGACCTTTTTTATCCATGTTATTCCAACACTGAGAAATGTGAGATACATTAGTGTTGCCAAAGCAATGGGTTGTAGTAAGGTTTGAACCTGGGACCACAGCTCTGAGCTTCGCAGATATAATTACATCCTCATATATTATATATTATGTCCCTTTAACACACTTTAGTAATTATACTGAAGTAGTAATTATAGTGAAGTATGTTACATAACTATGTAACTTTAGACTTTAAAGGAAATGCTGCCATTTTATCCACTTCATGAGTGCCAATGAATCTGATCTTAAAAGGTTCCTGTACGTGAACGAGAATATAATGTAATGTATAATGTAATGAAAATAGATGGAGCACGGAGAAGAGTGCCGTACTTGTTGACAAAGTGCAGATTAACTTGTCTGTGGTGGGACTATGAACGTGTCTGTTTATGTGTGACCATCTGCAAGTCATGTACAGGCAGCTGTGTTTTAAGATATCTATTTCACCGTTGTTTTATTCCCTTTTGGTGATTTTTACAAAAGCAAACTACTACAAAGCAAAACGTAGAAAACAAAATGTAGACAAATTTACCATTCACAGACAAAATCCGCCCTACACACAGACACACACACCCAGTATGACCTATTAATGACCACTACTGCAGAGGGATGACTGGACACTGAATGCTTTTCTTCATTGTGAAATCAGAAACCGAGCTTGAGCGGCAGCAAAAAGCTGTACACACGAGTGACTTTGACTTTCTTATCTAACTTTAAGAACATCTGCACTAAGGGTGACAGAGAATGATATTATCTGTCTTGCTTGAACAGAAAAGCAGAAGATCCTGGTTCCTTTTTTAAGTTTTTACTGATACATTTAACAGATAGACCTTTTGCTTAACTGCTCTAGCTCATCATTTCAGAAAGCAATCGTTCAAGGAAACGCTTTTTTTCCAGGAAAATGGTGCGATGGACAGTTGATTGCCGTTTTACACAAGTTATTGAACGTACAACAACACATCTGCGAAGGCCACTTCAGTACCTTTCAAATGTACTGCTTAGACCATTATTGAGGGCTTTTGGGCCATAGTGTCATCATCCCCACTCAAACAAAAACACAAAGAAACACCTTAAAAACACTTCAACCAATGCCTCGTAACTTCTGAACACATCCCTGTCCTCCACAGATCCTCAGCACCGGTAAAATAATGGCAAGGAGGTTGTGACATTTCTAGGCCAATGCAGCAACATCATATCATATTCAACTATATTTTATTTACTTGCATATCTATATTTATAGATATATTATATATATCTATATATATATATATATATAGATATATATCTTCCCCTTCCTGTTTATATCATCTTCTGTTTTCTGTTTCTGTTTTACTGGTCTGTACTGCACCTTGTAACTTTATTTTGAAAAGTACTTTATACATAAATATTATTATTATTATTATTATAATAAGTGTGAAAGAGTGAAAGTCATATTTCGTACTGGGGTCACTGGACATGAGGGACTGATTGATAGAATCCATTTTTCTCTATTGCAGAGATCTTTCTATGTGTAAAAAAGACAGAAAATCAAGTTGCTTTGCTTTGCTTTCGTTGTGTGCTGCTCCTGGTTTCAGGTTTTAGTCTTAGGGAAATTCTCTCATAGTAATACACTCAGCCTGATATGGGGCTGATATCTAGTAACAGTATCGTAATCAGTGCACTCCCAGGTGTGAATAATTCCTGTCCATCCCCATGACCCTTGCAACCTTTGGAGTAATGTTGAGCTCTCTGAATGACATCATTTCACTGTTTCATGGGGTGTGGGGTGTTTCATCTCAACACTTGTTCTTGAAAGTCAATTTAGCGATGATATGCTGTCAATTTATTACACATACTGGTATATTATGGCCTTTCCCCTCGTGACATGTACTGTAAATATGACCAAATGTGTAAATTAAGATTGGTGTTGTCACCTTCTGCATCATGGTGAAACTTGTGATCTGTATTGATGCTATTCATGCTAACGATTGCACTCTTTAAGGTACATTTTCACATTATTGCCGATGTTGGATGTATGGATCTAATCTGCCTTGCCAACTTCACATCATCAACTTTATGGTGACAGTCTAGATGATTTTATTTATGCTTGATGTGTTTTTACATGTCCAACGTTGCTGTAGTGTCTAAAAAACTGCAATAATTAAACAACTACAGAGGATGGGCTGAGTACTTCAACCATTTTGGGAAGGAAACGTCTGCATGTCTATCTCTGTAATGGAACCTTTTAGCCATGTAGACAAGGATTAAATAATACACATCACTGAGGGATTCAAACACAGGCTACCCAGTAATAATCTGAGTAAGTCCGTGCAAGGCTACTGACAGAAGTGAGATGCTAAACCACTTTCCACAAGGACGAGTCCAGCGCTTTTGTGTTTGGGTGGGCAGTCGGTTCAGAGAAAGATCTGTCTCAGATTGTGATGCCAAATCCAGCATGCTGTTGACTAGCTGGATTTCACAACCCTGATGAATGATAAGTTGCTAGCAAGCGATCGCCCACCTACGTGAACTCACAAACCATCTCAGATTTGGAGAATGGATTTGTGACACTTTAACAATAACAGGGAGGTTTTACTGGCCCCATGCCCCAATAAGACACTAAAATGATACGGTCCTCATTAGTGATACTAAAGACAACTAACAGCAGCTCTGTTAACTCTATGTATAATTGCCTGGGAATGAGGTTATGTATGTAACTGGGTGAGTGGTGAGAGATTGAGATTTCTTCCAGATTTGTTAGATTATATTTGGGCAGCACGCTGACCTAGTGGTCAGAAAGACCCTCCTCTAACTAGATGACTAGGGTTCAGGCCTCCAAGTGCAGTTTAGCAAGACACTGAATCCCTATTAACTATTAACTCCAGGGGCCTGTGTTCTGCTGTGTATCTATTTCAGGGCTCTTAATAAAGGTCCCATATTATTCTGTGTTCATGATTTTGTCTTCAAATCTGCTATGGTTCAGGAAAAGAATAATGTTCACTGTGATGTTTTGCAAATAAGTGTAATTTAGTTCAAGTTGAACTGAATTAGTTAGATTTAATGAATTTGAAGGCCAAGTTTTTTCACAAGTTTTCAAGTTTATTGTCACATACCAGATAACAACGTACATCATTACCAGCAGTGAAATTCTTGTCCTCCGGGTCAACTTCAACTTTACACAGTAAAAACAAGTCAAATAAGTAAAAAGGCAGGGCAGTCACAATACTGGACCCTGATTGGCCGACAACGCCAGAGGTAAACTTGCTGAGTAGAGGCTTTCCAGTTCAAATGCTTCAAAGTGGCCTGATTGAAAGGATTTTAGTAATTCTTTAATGAGGGGAGCCAATCAAATCCGGTTGTGATGCGTTTATTGGAGTTGGTTTGAAACTGCCTGTAAAAAAAAAAGAAGGATGGCCTTTTTAAAAAAAAAAAAATGCAATAACTTTACATTCAAAAGAACATTAATAGAAATAACACTGTTTTCATTAAAAACCTTTTTATATATGTATATAAATATAAGACATTTTAGATTCCTAGAATATGGGAGCTAATATGAGTAAGTCGTTGCTGCCCCCTGTTGGTTTTGGTGTCGTCCTCCGGTGCAGTAGAGGGCGCTACCGGTGAGACCGGCTGGGTAAGGAGGACAGTCAGGACACCGCCATCAACGTAGCTACGTCAAGGTTCCGCATCAGATAGTTGCTGACTCGGGAGGAAGAAGAAAAGTAAAAAAAAACCCAAAATGGTGAGTTAATTCTACAAATATGTTAACGATACAAACAGGCTGCATGTGTACTTACGTATATCGAGTGTACAAGAGAGTTTATAGTGGTTTGATGGTCAGATGATGTTGGATATTTGCGGCTTCCCGCTTTGCCGGTTCGGGTGAGCTGAGCAGCTTTGCTCCAGCGTGGCGCTATGGCCGATGGAGCCACACCTGACCTCCTGCACTGCCAGAAACCTAGCTAGTTCTGGTTATTGATGATTAACTACAGCACATTTTCACTATCGACACCATTGAGCTTTAGACATATAACGGTGTCATTAAAAGTCTTGTTAGCTAACGTTAGTACCGTGGTTTCGGTGTCTCAAGCCTGCAGAAAACCATGTGGTATAATAATGTAATGTAATTTCTCCTGCTCTTCACAGGGTTTCGTCAAAGTAGTCAAGAACAAGGCTTACTTCAAGAGGTACCAGGTGAAATTCAGGAGGAGGAGAGGTAAATGACAACTTCCTGCAAATGGCCTGGATACCCAACATGCTTTGGAAACTTCATCCCACATGCCTGATTTACAAATTTTAGTAACTAGTCTAAATCATACACATTTAATGTGAACTGTAAGACAATTAAATATATATATTGTTAACTTGGCAGAGGGGAAAACGGACTACTTTGCCCGCAAGCGCTTGGTTATCCAGGATAAGAACAAGTACAACACGCCCAAGTACCGAATAATCGTCAGGTTCTCCAACAGGGACATATGTTGTCAGGTCAGTGACTGAGAGATGTTCTTGTGGTCACATTAAAAGTTTTGAAAAAGGCCTGACTTTACCCTCATTCTCACCTGATCTGCTCTTCTTTTCCAGATTGCCTATGCGAAGATTGAGGGAGACCAGATAGTGAGTGCAGCCTACTCCCATGAGTTGCCCAAATATGGCATCACTGTAGGCCTAACAAACTACGCTGCGGCCTACTGCACTGGCTTGCTCCTGGCTCGCAGGGTAAGAGGAACACACACCAGAGAAACTTGCTGATATCAGCACTTTGTGTTTCACTTTGTGAAACACCACATGCTTGTTGCAGTGCTGTAGCATTGTGCTGATAAAGCATGGCAGATATAGATTTTGAGCATTTGCTAGTGTGTTTTATCAGTGTATAACCTGTGAGGACAAAGGTGATTTGCTTCAATGTATGGCCCTCACTGTCGGAAACCGCTCTTAACAAATTTGTCTTCCTTTTGAAATGAAGTTGCCACTTTTTTAACAAGTTCCCTCTGTCCTCTGGTCATTCTCTCTGCCCTTCTATTTCTCCTTCCTCTCCTCCTCTCTTAGCTGCTGAATAAGTTTGGCCTGGACCAGGTGTATGAGGGCCAGGTGGAGGTGACGGGGGATGAGTTTAACGTAGAGAGCATCGACGGCCAGCCGGGAGCCTTCACATGTTATCTGGACGCAGGCTTGACCCGAACCACCACAGGAAACAAAGTGTTTGGAGTGTTGAAGGGGGCAGTTGACGGGGGGCTGGCCATTCCTCACAGGTCAGTAAGAAGTGAAGCAGCACTGTAAATCCAAATGAAAGCATTAAATGGATCATTCAGGTTACTACTTGTAATGACAAGCAAATGTAGATTTTTGAAACTGGTGTTACAATGGGTCATAAATTCAGACTGCATATTGATAGAATCCTACATGTTGCATCTAGTGACGTGTATGTGTTTAACAAGTAAAGCTGGTGCTGTAGGCACACCCAAATATCTGCCCGGTGCTGGACATAAAGTGAGCATGATGGGGTTGATATTAATGACCCTCTTCCTCACAAGAGCTCAAGTGTGCACACGTGTCACTGTTTTCACTCAAGCCACCAAATGAAATGGTGCACTATCTCACAGATGCAACACTACTGAAAAGTATACCTCTGTTTAGGTCTAGTTTTTCAGACTCATTTTTGTCTATTTCTGTGTGCCACTGATAAGTTTGGGTGATTGGCCATTAACTGGTTTCCCAGTGGCCAAGCTTGTCCAGTTGGTGGTTGTTGGTTCTCTGCTTCTTGATGATGATAACAAGTAGGCTGAGCAAAATGTAGTTGGTCCTTCATTTGCATTGGCTGATGTTTATTGTCCTTTCAAGACGGGGCTGAGAGAAGCAAGATGAACAAAAGCATGCATCTATTATGGTTTTACCGTGTGATTAGTTGGCCTCAAAGTCACAATGAAAAAAAAACCTCAAATCCCATTATCAAACCCAATATCATCTCCGTTGTTCTTCTGTCCAGTGTAAAGCGCTTCCCAGGTTACGACGCAGAGAGTAAAGAGTTCAACGCAGAGATGCACCGAAAACACATCATGGGCATGAACGTGTCCGACTACATGTCTTACCTGATGGAGGAGGATGAGGATGCCTACAAGAAACAGTTCTCACGCTTCATCAAAAACGGAGTCACGCCAGACACAGTAAGTTTATAGTTTCAGACAACCTGAGTAAATATGTTGCTGATATGAAACTTCAACATTAGTAACACTTGGGTCGATGGATAGATCACAAAATATGTTCTATATCCACTCTGTTACATTGGTGTGTATATATATTTATCAGTCTGAATTGTTTTGACAATGATTGTCACGCTGTTGGTTCTCTGCTTCTTGGTGATGATAACAAGTACGCTGAGCAAAATGTAGTTGGTCCTTCATTTGCATTGGCTGATGTTTACTGTCCTTTCAAGACGGGGCTGAGAGAAGCAAGACGAACCGTCAGGCTGGCAGCGAAATGTGTAGAGTTGCATAACCAGAGTCGTTTGTCTATGTTCTTTTCAGGTAGAAGAGATGTACAAAAAAGCACACGCCGCCATCAGAGAAAATCCTGTACACGAAAAGAAACCTAAAAAAGACGTCAAGAAGAAGAGGTGGGTTCATAATTTCAATTTTCTTTTTTCTTTTTTTTTTTTTTTTACTCCTAAAAGCATGTCTTAGAGGCGATGACAAAGGACCCTTAAAATGTCAACTGATACTCGAGTCCCGCATCACATTGATTCATGTTGATATACTGGGATCAGAGAAAATAACTACCCTCATTTACCATGAGTCCATGTCAAAGGAATGAATAGCTCTACTGGGAAGATCCCAGTGTTGAGCGGAAAACCCTCCTCGGGTGTGCTGAATGTTAATGCAGCTTTTGTTTTCTTTCCGGGCAGGTGGAATCGCGCCAAGTTATCTCTGGCACAGAGGAAGGACCGCGTCGCCCAGAAAAAGGCCAGTTTCTTACGAGCACAAGAAGAGGCAGGGGACGGTTAGAGACTCGACCCTGCTCTGCCGTCGCCACAACACAGACTAATAAATTTATTTCAAACTCAAGGTTTTGTGTGTCTCAGTCACTGGTTAGTTGAATGGCTTATTGAGTCGTCCTGTGTAAGTGTTTTATACTGTGAAAGGCCCAGTAGTTTGCTTTTGAAAGCCAAAATATATCAAGGGGAATTATCCTTTTAATACTGTTGAAATGGCTGCAATGTTTGGACTATTGATCCCCTGAATGACTCAGGAGTGTGATAATGGCTTCCAGTGTATTGTACAACTTCAGATGGATCTGAATTAACTGGACAAATCACAGAAGTGGCAAGTAGTTTTATTGTGCAAAATCATGCTGGTGTCAACTTCAAAAAGTCAATATTTGTACAATATTCTAAATTCAACAGCAGCATTGACCATAAGCTTGTTCACGTTCCTGGAACTGACATGTTTTATCGGTCATGTCTGTTTCGAAATGCCTCCTTCCTCTTCTAAATGTTCATTACTACTTAAAGTGGTTAAACAAGTCAAGATATCAACATACAGAATTATCTGGATTGGTCAATGCTGTCACAGTTATGTCATATCAGCAATTTCAGTCAGGGACAATCACGTTTTGTTTTTTACAGCATTCAAATATGGCCTTGCAGATTTTGATGAGGACGAACTAGAGCAAACTAATTCTTGACCTTCACCAGTGGTAAACATTCATACAAGTGTATTTTCAGCATGATCTCATTTATGGCACCGTGACCAGGTAAAACAAAAAATAAAATGTAGTGACACATTACAAATTCTTTGTAGTGAGAAATCTAGATGGGTGTCATTCACAAATTAAATACACACAGTAATTCATGTTTCTCAGCGTGTCATTGATGCAGCATTGTCAACGTCACTAGGGTTAAAGATGTAAAATGTACAGCATAGTCAAGTGCACTGACGTCACATTGTTCATGTTGAAGCTTCACTTTGTCATACTTTTTAAACAGTGCAATTCAATTATACTTCAAACTGGTGGTTCGTACAACTACAATCACTCAGGATTTGACATCCTTATGTTCCTAAATGGAATAAACTTTCTTTAACAGGCCAAATCAGCCCATAAACAACAGTAATTTTGTCTCTCAGGTCTCATTTTCCAGCATTGAAACTTCAATATGGTGGAAAACAAAATATTTTATGGTGGTATGAATGGTTTTAAGTGCGACTCATTTTAGTATTAAAACATTTCAAAGTACAAGGACAAATGTACTAATCCCCAATATTTAGTGAGGAATGACCAAACCTCAAGAGGAAAGATGGTGAAGTCTGTTGCCTTCCATTTAAACTGTTAGTGTTGATGAAGATACTTAATCAAATTTGCTACTCTTGCTTAGTGCTGTACCAGCATTCGTTCCCCTCTTAGACAGATCTAAGGTTTCCCTCCCCTCATCATGAGTCCTTAGTGTGTGAGATCTGTCTCCACAGCAGAGCCTTGAGGTTGTTGAGGATGAGCGAATGCTCCATGTTCATCTGTCCAGCATTACCCCTGAGGGCCATACAGGCATACAGCTGCCTCTCCAGCTCCTCCCTCATCCCTGACGGTGCCCCACGCAGGAGATAGTCTTTCAGTGCACTGCACGCCTTTGCCAAGTTCGGCCGGACTGGGTCTTCCCTGCACCGTTTCTCTGCCACGTCACACGACGTCCGGCAGTCAACCCCGTACACACAGTCCGCATCCGTCTCACACTTGAGTGCCCGCATGGTGCGTCGGAACTCGTCCTCAGGAACGACCGCTCGCGTGTCAGTAAGTCGGAGCTCGTGGTGATCGGTGTAGCCGAATTGTGCCGCGGCGAAGTCGCAGATGAGGAAGCTACCGTAGGTGCCGTGGAAGATGTCTTCCACTAGCTCCAGCAGGCCCATGGAGATCTTGGCTTTGCGAGGCCAGGAGGGGGTGAACCACTGGTCCATGCTGCGTTGCACCCCGCTGGGCACCCAGGACACCAGCGGCCAGGGTAAGGACAAACCGTACAGAGGTCCATAGGGAACATGCTCCGTCATGTACAGGTCCCCGCAGTAGCCGAGAAGGCGTGGAGTGTGTCCACGGTCCTGGAGCAGCAGGCCCAGCAACACCTCATAATGAAAACAGTACAGATGTGTTAGTCTGTCTCACCACAGTTAGTTTCCTGTTTGCAGCTACACTTTTCTCTGGCCAGTGATGAGATCATGGTTACGTTTTGTCCTACGTAAATGTAATTTAATGGGCAATGTGTTATTTGAAAAAAAATGAGAAAACTACTCAGAATAGCTGTTTACTTGCTTATTCAATGCCCTATTATTATTATTTTTATTATTATTATCATACCTCATCCATCTGGAGGAGGGCCCAGGTAGAGCGGGCTTCTGGCAGGGACACCCGTCCATCTTTGTTGCCATCGGCGACAGAGAGGATTTGGCTGACCAGGTTGGCAAGGTTAGCCTGCTCTCCCAGTTTGGACTGAGGATGGATGGATAGAGAAATCAAAACGGGTGAGAAACAACAAGAAGGAAATTGTATGTCCTATTTTCCTGCTACTGTTTTACGAGATGTGAAAACGCCATCCAATAGAATACAACTGTCAAAAGACTCGTCTTTGGTACATCCTATAACGGACAGGCCAGCTCTACTGTGCCCTCCGACCTACACATTTGCAGACCAAATCATTCCCTCATAGATGCCACAGTACATACATTTGGTTGTGTCAACATGTTTGACTAAAGCAGGCCTTCGACCACTATCCCCTACCTTGAGGTGATTGAAGACCATTTCTCTGAACTTCTCCACAGATGTGCCTCTGGTGGGCTTGTCAAAGACGGGGGCCTCTCTCCGCGGCTCCGGCTCCTCCCCGAGCTCGTAGTGCAGAACCTCCCCTAGCTTACAGCGGATCATCCCATCGAAGTCTCCCCAGCTTCCCGTGTACACCTGGGGAGTAGCACAATGTCAAGCAAACACTTAACATGCTTATCTCAACATATCATTGGAAATTATAACCCCTTAGTTCAGCACTCTTGACAGCGGTAGGTAGCAGCCTTTCGGGCTAAAACGTGCTTGGAAGGATTTGGTAAAATGGTTTCCTACCTGGTTGTTGGGCAACGTGGAAAGACACCTTCCCATATACAGAGTGTCTTTATCACACAGACTGCTGCAGGCTGAGCCATCAATGATTCCCCTCCTGTATTTATCACACTGAGAGAGCAGATAGGGTTAGCCTCGTTTTAACTTCTGTGGTATTTTATTTATCCAGCAGCAAGTCCAAAATCCAACAAAATTGGGGAAACCCTCCCATGGTGTCATACTACAGACGGAACACAAGGTAGAAGTATTTACTCAAGTCACATGTTTTAGTTGCAATACTGAAAGCACTGAGGTCTACTGAAATATAGTTCTCCAAAGGTTTGAGCTTATTGTGCGAGATGTTGACATATTATGATATTCTAACAAAACGGTCTCTAGAGGCGTTGTTCATGGTGTCTGAACACTGAGGTTAGAAATCCATAACAAAAAAATCACTCTAATAAGAGAGTATGAACAGAAGACAGATGAAGACAAGTGTTCAATCACTCACGATGGCGTTCTTGCACTCATGTCCTCTGCAAAGCTCTGTGTAGGTGGAGTACTGCACATAGAGCACCCAGCTCCCCACCAGCACAGCCAGCCACGTGAGGAACAGGTACTTCACCCGCACAAAGGAGATCCGAGCCTGCGGGGAGCAAGCAGAAAAAGAAACACCTAGAGCCGGATCCAAAATTTGTAATCCTGAAACTACCGATTGCAAGTCTGGGAATCCCAGCACGTGGCATGCCAGGTGCAAACAGACTCTGATAGCAGAGATGACAGAGAAAAGAGATTAGCCTGACAGTCCAACCGTCATATTGTTCAGCCTACTGTATAATCTTGAAAAACGTTTCAGTTTCTGATTCTTTGCATCCAGTTTCAGGTGTACGGTCGGCTACCATGTCCCACAGGCAACAGTAGACGGACAGGGTGTTGATCCAAGCACTTTAGCAGAAATTTGCAGTTCCCTATCAACCCTGATCGCATAATCGGTTACCACGGTAACAGCATGGATGGTGTCCCATAACAAGGTACTGAGTGGCTGACCCGTCACTATCCACAACAATAGCTCATTGAGCTGGGAACACTCAGTTCTGAGGTAAAGCACGAGTTTCACTCGTTCCAACGTGACACGCTCTCTGGTTATAGCTGGTAAAAATCAATTCAATTACTGCCTATGTCACAGGATTCACATATCACATGTCTTACACTGTCCCGTTGCACTCACTTGGTGAGGTCCTGTTGTCCCTGTTCCATGTGCGCATGTATGTACTACATTATTCATTTTAAGTCATAAAATGACGTAATAATAAAATATAACAAAAAACACCTACGGGATGAAAATGACACATTTGTGGAGGATAAAAAAACAAACAAACAAAACTAAAAAAACTAAAAAAAGATCAAGATGACAGGCAAAGACTCATCTGAGTTGGACAACGGAAGGCAACATGGAGGAAAGCAGCAGAACAATAAATGAACACCACAAATGATCATGACCGAGGTAATGAAATCACTGGGGAAGTGCTGGTGTGGTGAGAGTACACGTGGAAAGAGAGAAAGACAGAAGGAGCAAGACAAAGAACTTGTGTGTTTAGTTACAAAACTATGTCAGCTGCCGATACGTCTCCGCACCAGAGACACCAAAACAAGTTACAGTTGAAGCTATTCTCCGATGACACTGTACTTGGAGAATAAAATGATTTTGAGTCTCAATCTCATCACATGGCAGGAGCAGCTTATGTGCTGTGTGTTTGTAAAGTCAGCTGCTGTTTCCAAATATGACCGAGGGACAGTCAAGTCAGAAAGCCTGTTCTCTGTAATCAGGTCTGATCTAGATAGAAGCTTAGGATGCTTCTGTTTTGGGTCCAGACAAAAGCAGTTGACATTATGCCTTACATCCCCATTCACATTCACACAGGGCTACTATAGGAGGTCTAACTGCTATCATGAATTATGATTTGGCATAGATTGTTAAGGAATATGACTTCTCCATGGTTTTCTAGCATGACAAACTCCTATTGTGTACAGGGGGCTTTTTCAGAGAGTTCGTTCCCACAAATGACTTAATGAAATAATGAAAAGGTAAGGAGGTAAAGGAAAACAGATGTTTTTCTGCCCCCCATTCCCCTTGATGTACTGATTTCACCACATCGTTCAATAGCAGCAGGAGGATGTTTCTTTGTTTTCGAGTTGGAGCTCTAAAAGGAGGTTTAGGTTCGCGGTTCAGAGAGACGGATCCTCTGTAGCGCTGCCTAGTGTTTGAGTGTTCAGTGTCCCGGAGAGATGGACAAACAGATAGTGGGCCTTCAGGGAGGGCACTGGGCTTTAACTGCAGGTATCAGGGGAGTACAAAGCGGCCACACACTGCTATCAGATCTGACCCCTTTAGCATGTATGAAGCCATATGTGCTGTGAATAGAACATGTGTGTTTTGTATGTGCTTTAAACCGACGGACAGTATGGTGAGATAAAACACCCCCATAACGGGTAAGTGACTCTGAGTCTTGTGTGTACACATATATAGATATATGTGTGTGTGTGTGTGTGTGTGTGTGTGTGTGTGTACACTAAAATTCTGGTATCTTGTACTCAGGAAGGCAATGTAAGTGTGTACTCATGGAACAACCTAGTGTGTCTCAGCATGTCTTTATATGACACATGATGCAGCCTCTAAAGTCCCATTTGAAGATGAAACCAGCTAAGAGTTTATTCCCTCGGGTGCTCTCTCTGGCATTCTGTCATTTCTCTCTTTTTCCTTAAAAGTCAATAGTCAAATGTCTTAGCTAACAAAGACTCGTCATGATATTTGATACGTGTGGCCCACAAAACAGGGGAAAGTTTACTTTAGAACTGAAATGTTTAACTACAAAATCAAAAAGGAGACCCAGCCCTGGTTGCCCAAAGCAGGAAGCAGTGAGACAGGAATGCACATCAGCTGAAACAAACTTTTGTGTCTTTTAAATTCAAGTAGGCCAAATAGCTTGAGATTAAATGAGTCTGCGGAAGGAGGCTTTCAACCAGAAGGTAAGCGCCTGCATGGTGAAGTCCAATACACTAGCTGTGATACACCAGATACCCTGCCACTGCCAGTGCATTTTAGTGCGTCACTGTAAACCATCTGTCCTACTAACAGCACTGAGTGAGGCTGTCCGCTTTGGTACCAGGTAAGATCTTGAATTGTTTTGGTATGCTGACCTCTTGCCTAAAGGTAAAGGCACTAATTGATTTGAGTGGAAGCTTAGTAGGCAAAGTAAAGCACTGAATAGATTAAATATCAATCATGTAAACCCCTAATATGAATAGTCTAAAACAACTCAACGTGCATTTAACTCTAGAAGCAGAAGCAATCCTGACAAGATGAAATAATACTAAATACGAACACAAAACCACTGCGGCCAAAAATGCAAGTAGACTTTGCTCATATTTCCTATGTGTAGAGGTACACTTGGTAGGAAACATGACCTTGGTAAAAGCTGTTGACTTTCTAGCTTTTTAAGGATATAGATTACTCTTCTATCCATCCATCCATCCATCTTAAGACTTTGAATTTAAAAACCTAAATAAAGAAACAAAGCTGGCAAAATCAGCCTATTTCTGATTGAACATAACTAGTCAAAAATGTGAAATTATGAATGGGCAGAACAAGATTAAGGTCACCGGGAAATTAATTGTTACATGAAGTCCAACTGTGTTTAGTAAAGCACATAGGATGCGTATTGTCCTGCTAACCCTGGTCTGTATTAACCTAAGAATGGACGTGGAGCACAAACAAACCCGTCATTGCGCGGTGACAAAAATAAGACCTCTAATGATTTAAGACGTTTTAAGACCTTAAGTTTCAGTAATTCATTTTAAGACCTGTTCATACTTTTAAGGACCCGCAGACATCCTGTTAAATCATTTTGGAGGCTTCTCCAATAGGTCCCATGTTAGCTTGGCTTTCATTAGATGTCATCAAAAGAAACACATTATCAGCTATGAGAAGAATGTGCGTGACAATGTGCTGTGCCCTTATGTGCGTGACACCAGAAGAATTTCAACATTATCTTCTGCCAGGATGATCCATGTTCTGATCAGCTTTCAGCATATTTCAGCCATCAGAACATTTCACTAGTCCATTATTCAAAGTTGAAATTTGGTTCTACTCTATTTTGAAAGGCAGTTTATTCTTTCCTACAGCAAATGCAGCCCTGTATTCCCTTCTACTCACACTAAGCTTCTTACAGTATTGGTTTGGCCCTTATTATCCAACCAAAAAGATTATTCCTGCAGTGGTAGTGTACGATCTGATTCGTAACTGCAGAATCGAGTATGGGCTTTAAGTGCTGGTCTTGACAGTCGCAGTCGAAGGTAAGGTGAAAAACTCCTAATGAAATGAAATTGTTCCAACAGGGATTCTACCCTGGGTTACTGATTCAATTGATGGATTACCCCCATGTCTCTGTGTCTTCTTCCCAGGCATCTCCATGACCAATTACATGCCCTAACTTAGAAACTTTCTGCTGTGTTTTGTATGTGCTTTAAACTGACAGACAGTATGGTGAAATAAAACACACCCATAACAGGTAAGTGACTCCGAGTCATGTGTGTACACATATGTGTGTGTGTGTACACACACTTGGTCTGATAGATAGATAGTTTATTGATCCCCAGGGGGAAATTCTTGTATCTTGTACTCAGGAAGGCAATGTAAGTGTGTACTCATGGAACAACCTAGTGTGTCTCAGCATGTCTTTATATGACACATGATGAAGCCTATAAAGTCCCATTTGAATTTGAAACCAGCTAAGAGTTTATTCCCTCAGGTGCTAGTCTTGACAGTCGCAGTCGAAGGTAAGGTGAAAAACTCCTAATGAAATGAAATACTTCCAACAGAGATTCTACCCTGGGCTACTAATTCATTTGATGGATTACCCCCATGTCTCTGTGTCTTCTTCCCAGGCATCTCCATGACCAATTATATGCCCTAACTTAGAAACTCTCTGCTGTAATATACACAGAACTGTATAAAAGGATCCACATGGTAGCAGTAGGCCTGTTTTGCACTGACTATTCTGCAGCAGCAGTGGGGCTGTGAACTTAATCATTCATGAGTCACATTCCTTCGGTATTTCTAAACAGACAGTTTTTAATAGACAAAAATCACTTAGCCTTCGGTAAGGCTAAGGCAGACTGAAGAAGTAACGTTAATGTTTACTAGATCAGGATGCACTGCCGTCTAAGCAAGCTGTCAATCTGAAGTGACACCATGACGTCCCCATTGCAGATTGCAGATTTTTAACAATTTAAACCCTGCACTTCATAATTAACGTTAGAAAGAACCCAAACATCCATATTACCTGGAAGTAGAATGACTTCTTCACCCAGGCCCGTGGAAACAGACCCTTCGCCATCACAAAAATAGATCATCTCAATACGTGGACCTGGCTGCGTGAGATCATCCAAAATACATGGGAGATTGCGAGCTCAGACTGCGGCTCCCGGTTGGTGTACAATCTCTCGTTTACAAAATCGATACAAGATGCAAAATCTAATTTGAATCCCAATAATATCCCCGTCCCCCGGCTGATGATTGTTTTTTTTATCCGCGTAGACCACTCTGGTATTGCACTTTTCCCTGCACTGCTGGTCTGCTCCTGCAGCTGCTGCTGATCTCAAGCAAAACAGCATATCATACCTCAAGCTAAGCAGAGACTCAGGGCGCAGGCGCAATTTGTCCGAGTACCATAAATTCGCAAAATAACTCGCGGGGTTTTCAGACAGTCAAAGTAGTACATCCTACATAATTTCCCCATAGCCATTGTGTAATTTCTTGTAACCGTCCTGCAGTTACCAGGTTATGTCAATGCCAAACCGGCCAGCACGCATAAAAATAAGACGTCCGGTCATGGCTTTCAAAATAAAACCCTTGTTCAAAATGTGTTTTAAAAAAAGGGGGGACGTCCGGTCACAACTTTCAAAATAAAAGCTGACTTGTCTGAAGCGCATGGCATTCTAGCGCCAGCAAGTGGCCACAATATATACAAGTTTATCAAGCACTATACTTTGTCAAACTGAAATGATTCTGACGTTTTGAATAAGTGTAGCTGCGGCTACCTATTTTTTATTTATTTATTTATTTTTTACCCCGTATAGAGGTATGTAACGTTAGTACCAATCCCTCGTATTTTAACTGCTTGCTTGTAGAACACAGGAAGGTCCGCATAAACTCAGTTTATTCAATCGTGTTGGACCAAAATAAATACGGATTGAGGTGCTTTAGGAGTTAAGGTGCCCCGTCCAACAATGCCCTGCCTACAATGTGAACGTAGCAACAACAACCAGCACTCGTTTGAACGCTTCCCATAATGCACTCCCGGATCATCAGCGGGAAACCAAAATGGCGAACGTGTTGGGGGAAAATGAACCGTTTGTTATTTTCTGAAGAACGCACAAGCGCTGCACATTTTCGCGTTCCACTTTCGAAATAACTCCAACGACAGAAGGGGAGAGATAAAAGTGGTTGCTTCTATCCGGTTAATTCATTATACGAGTCATTTGTACCAGCGGGGGTGACCGAATGAGGTATTGTTGTCATCCAACTTACATCACCATGTTTTCCTTCTTTTGGGGGGTGTGGGTCCGAGGGTCTTTGGCTAGCGACCTCTCTGACAGTTATGCCTTTGTATGTGGGTAATTAACTGTAACTGTTAGGTCTGCGAACTATTTTATACACAAAATAATATTTCAGTTTGTAACGTTATCGCAAAGTTACAATGTCCCTTCACACAGTGCACATATGTTGACCATGTTCACTCAGCGCCCGAACAAAGGGAAGCTCTGTGATTGACGAAAAGTGCACAGAAGGAATGCTAGCCTAACTGTATAATAAAGCCTATTTTCCCCAACACAGCTCGTCCACCAACACTTGTCCAGCGCAACAAAAGTGTCAAGTGTAACATTTGTATTATTTCGACTGACAGCTGTCATTGGCGCTCTATTCTCAGCTAATTTTGTCCCCCAGTTGCGTGCGATTAGTTTGGTTTTCTCACGTGGGATGCATTTCAAAGCAATGTGCGCCATTGCCATGCACGGGGCTTATTGGCTGTGGCTGTCATTAATTACAAATTATCACCTGTTATTTGAGTATAATCACCTGTTGTTTGCCTATCAAGCTGGCGATGTGGTGGAGTACTGTGAATAGTTTGTGCCCACTGGATGGGAAAATTGTACTGTGATGCCCCCTTCCCCCTAAGGTCTTCTATGAACTTAGTGTGTCAATCTTTTAATACCATTGCACATCCAGGCAAGACAAAGACAAATTTCCATTACACGTCTAATTACCAAAATACACAAAATACTTTCTATCCTCATCTGAAGTGCATGTCTCTCTCTTTTACTCTCACCCTCCCTCCCCTCTTCCTCCCCTTTCATATCTCCTCTTGTCTCCCCCTTGTTCAGAGACTCAGTGGCCGTGGACCACCTGTCTGTCCATCAGAGAGCCCATCCCCCCCTGTCCCCAACTAGCCTTTCTGCCAGGCAAGAGTATGGGGAAAACGCCATGTCTGACAGGTTTAAAGAGGGACAAGACGTCTTGGCCCGGTGGTCGGATGGCTTGTTCTACTTGGGCACTATCACAAAGGTAAGTATGAGTGAGACATTCAATGGTTGTTGGTCTTTGATACTGTGGCAAGGTTTGTATCAGTTTGTTTGTTTCTGATGATGTGAGACGGCTGGGTAGTGTTAACTGGGAGTGGATAAGGCCTTTTGGGAAACTTCTAGCTTGTAAAACCCTTTGGTACCCAGAGTTTTTTTTTCTGTACATTTATTTGACATTTTTTGTCTGGTTATAATTGTGTAATGAGAGTTTTCAGAAATAGTGTGCATGTTTTTTTTCCTCTTCCAGATAGATGGGGACAAGCAGCGATGCTTTGTGGTTTTTGAAGACCGCTCAAAGTCCTGGGTTCTCTGGAAGGATATTCAGACAGGCAAGTCATATCAACTTCTGGCAGCATGGCACTTCACACTTAGTGATTTGTGCAATATTTCAATATTTTGATATTGCTATATGAATAAAAGTGCAAGCTCTTGATAATTTACAAGTAATACAAAATATTTCAGTTATTTTAGTGCCTGGAAGCAGCAATGCTCTGCACCTTTAGATTCTGCAGTTTCATTTGTAGTTTTTTTTTTTTCTTTTTTGGTTGATTTCCTGGTTCAGAACCCCCTATCTGCCTTATTCAGCCAGGAGTTATCTCGCTACTCTATCCCTGACAGTTAACAGTCCACAGAATGTCTGGCTTCAGTACAGCACCAGTGAGCTGTCTGCATCTGAAAATGAGCATAGGGAAGGTACACACGCTCCTGCACAGCCATAGACACACAGTACTGTGGTGCGGTTTGTTAAGGCTACTGCCACCAGCAAGTTCACTGGGTTCACAATAGTGTTAACACCACTTCTGTAGCACAAATCTTTTATGCAACCCTTTTATCTACTCTCCAATGGTGTTTGAAATAACTAAAATTATTTAGAAGAGATAAGTCAATGGGAGAATTTTTCCAGCATATTTTCAACATGCCTAAAGAATAGTGAATATTAGACTGCTGTTCTTTCTCTATTTTCTATACCCTATTTCTCTTTGTGAGTTTTGGCTGCTGTCTACTAGTTTATTCACAGCTATTTTCCTGCTTGGGTTTTGGCAGCCTTTTACTTTTACCAAAGTTTCTATCAATCCAGAGTCAATTTAGTTAAATTCTCTCACTTACTTTCAGTGTATGATTTCAGGTCAGATACTGAAATTTGACTCTATTTATTATAGTTAAAGTGCCCTTTGAGGTGCTTGGCTGGTCTGTACCCTTTCACAACTTGTCTGCACCAGAGTTTTTAGTCCTGAGTTGATGTCTATTTCAGGGGATGAGGATGATGACGATGACGAGGATGAGGACATTGTCTGCTCCATATGCCAGGATGAAAGCTCAGAGGAACCCAATGAGATTGTCATTTGTGACAAGTGTGGACAAGGTACTGTTCTCTGGCCTTCATACTCTTATTCCAAATATTGAGCAAACTGTGCTGTAGTGCAATTATTTTCTTTTATGTTTTTTTTCCCCAAACGAGACTGTGTTGATCATCTTATTTTCCTTTCTCTGTGCATAGAGTCATAAATAGATTTGTAATGTGTAATTCCTGAAACGATGATCCACTACATAGGCAGCTCTGTTTGATAAAATGTGGCTGCTGTCTGTAGGGTACCATCAGCTGTGCCACTCCCCCATCATTGATGCCACTGTCATTGACTCAGATGACAAGTGGCTCTGCAGGGAATGTGAGCTCGCTGCTACACCCAAGGTACAGCTGCAGTTGGGGGGCGTAACACCCTTGATTCATGTATATGAATTGTGTGTGCTTATAGGCTAGTGTGTGATTGTATTTGTGTGTTTGAATGCATGCCTGTATGAGTGTGTATTGATATGGCAAATTATTATTATAATT
>CABFOQ010001560.1:0-10503 GCA_900660455.1 Gephyroberyx darwinii | reverse complement strand
TAATCGGTCTGATTAATTGCTCTACTTGAAGTTTAAATACAATACATACAAATACAATGTCTGTGTACATGATTTTATGTAGGAATAAAAATGCTTTTGTTAATGTTTTATTTTTTATATATGTGTGTGTGTGTGTGGTTTACAGAGGGGAAGTGCACACAGGAAGGGAGCCACTGCCAAAGGCCTTCAGCAGCAAGAGCAGCAGCATTTGGAGTGGCAGTTGTCCTTCCCATATGCCCTGGAGGAGTTGGTGTGGGACCAGGGTCACAAGACTAATATCCAGCAGTGCTACTGCTACTGCGGAGGTCCTGGAGAGTGAGTAACTCGTACATACATGAATGAACACACTCAAGAATTCAAGCACACAGGCGGCACTGACTCCTCTCTCTCGTCCTTAAGCTGGTACCTGAAGATGCTGCAGTGTAACAGGTGTCAGCAGTGGTTCCATGAGGCGTGTCTTCAGTGCTTACAGATGCCCATGCTCTGTGGAGACAGGTGCAAATACCGCTGCTTTAACCTATTCATCGATTCCTTACCGATAGAAATAATTTACATTTTCTTTTCATATCCCCTTACTTTTCCTTTCTTATACAGTTTTACGACTCAAAGGAGAACTGATGTTGCATGTGATCCCTCCTCTCTCACCCATTCTTTTCCAGCTACTGTCAAATAAAAAGGCAAAATGTGAATAAAAAGAGCTAACACAATCTTGTGCTTCTGCATCTTCAGGTTCTATCTGTTTATTTGTTCTGTTTGCAACTGTGGACCAGAGTACCTCAGTCGACTACCTCTCAGATGGTGAGTGAAACTCGGATGTGTGTACATCGTAAGTGTGATTTACAAAAGTAATTTGACACACAGATGGCTTATGAAGTGTCTGGACAAGGAAATGGCCTCATGAAATTAGTCTCAAATGTTTTCTTCTCTTCTCTTCTCTAAAGTCTTCTAATGAAACAGTAAATTGTACAATAAAGTAGTCATGCATGTATTGCTCTTCTTCAGAAAGTATGTAGCCATAATACCCCCATTCATACTGCTGAACAGCTGACCGATGGCCCCCGGTCGATGTTTCCATCCCTAACCTGCACTGACTCTATGCACCTTACAGATTTATCCTGGACTTACACACTTATACTTATATTTTTTAATATTTACATCTCGAATGTACTGTGTATTATTGCCTTTTAATTATACACAACTGCACAATTTGCCAGCCTTTACTCATGCACTTTATCCTGTACTTATACACTTTATATATCCTTTTTTTAATTATTATTTTGCACTTTAGGTAGGGCTTGTAAGTAAGCATTTCACTATATGGAACACATCTACTACATGTGACAAATAAACTTGACTTGACTAAATGGATAGACCTATTCCAAAATCCCTGTTTTTTTTCTATCATGTATCTTGGTCTCATTTCTGAGTAGTTCATTTTTTCTTTCCTGGTTTGCCATTACCATTGCGCCTTACTTGTCATTGGCTGTTGGCTTTGTTATGATTATTTATTTGCTACCAGACCCATAATAGGAAATTATTTTTACTACAATACTGCAGGGAGGATATTGCACACCTGAGCCTATACAACCTGAGTGTGATCCACAAGAAGAAGTACTTTGACTCTGAGATCGAGTTGATGACCTACATCAACGACAACTGGGAGCTGCTGCAGCTGGGGGAGGTAAGAGGACTGGTCACTAAGCTCCATATCTAATGTACCAATGGCAAGTGATGTGAAATCTTAAGTTTCATATCAACAAGCATGTGTACGTTAACACATTTGCTGTTTCTATAGTATGGAGCAGTCCTGGAAGATTAATTGTTTTTACCTTCTACCGTGTTCCAAAAATGTTTTTTTTTTGTTATATTTTGTTATTTGTTACTTGTTAATTTTCTTAACTTAACTTTTTCACAATATCTCTCCTGTCTGGTACCCCTCCTGTCTGCAGCTTGCCAACACTCAGAGATCAGAGCGATACAAAAGTATTCTGGAGGCACTAAACAGCAACAACAGCATGTAAGTTTTTCATTTATTATTGAAATAAATTAAAAACTTTTTTGTATGTGCGTCTCTTCAACTGTCTTCCCATCATTCCCCCTCTCCTCTCTCTCCCAGGTTCATGTCAGGGAAGGAGATAAAGAAGAAGAAGCACTTGTTTGGCCTGAGGATCCGTTTCCCTCCTGCCCCCCCAAACTCTGAGGAGCCGACCAGCAGAGTGGCGGAGAGGGCTTCACATGAGATCACCATAAAGGGACGCAAGTCTACCAAGCCCCTGTCCAACATGAGGTAAGATGTGAGCCTTATTTATACAAGGATATGGTTTGATATTTTTCAAATCAGATCCACCAAGGCACTCACAAACAAAGTACCAGAGGATTTTATGAAGTTATAGGCTGATCTTTCAGGGTAGGATGACATTGGCAAACCAGTCCACCAAACTCGTCATTAGGTAGGTTACGTACGGAGATGAGTCTTGTATATGAAGTTATATCCAAAACATATCACCACCAAGCCCCTTGTTAACGCACATCATTCAACCAGTATATAAAATAGGGCTAACATGAGAATAATTCACAAAGTATACAGAATAAGCATTGAATGGAAGCGTAGATTTGAAGGATTGTTTTGATGCTGTCATGCATAATTTGCGTTTGAGAATGAATGACTGTTAGACTATTTGAATATGGGTATTAATGCAAAACCGCCACTGTTCCACATGTGAAACCCTCATCGTGTCGTTTGCTGGAAAAAACGGTTGTTAATTGTTGTTGCTCTAGAGCTTCCAGTGCTTTAAGCAACGGCACGGTGAAGAAGAGAAAGAGGAAGCAAGGAACCCATTCTCTGGAGACTCTGGCTAAACTACGACGCTCCAGTGAACTCCTCTCCCAGGTGTGTGTGCACGCATGTGTGTGTTTGTGGGCGGGAGCTGGGTGTGTTTATAGCTCTTACTGGAGGCATGTATTATTTTTACACACAACTGTACATGTCTCATCTCACACACACCATTTTGACAGACCTTCAAACTGCGTGTGATTTTTGAGAGTATATTAGATTAGAAATGTTAACAGTTTTGGTTTTCTTTCACAGGAAGTAAGGAAGCCTCTACCACTAGAGCCCCACTCGTTGGATCTCTTAACCTCTAGCAAGTGAGTCAGCAGAATGTAGAGCACAATTTAATTTAAGTCCTAAGCAATGATGACCCATGTGAGTGTAGCTGGAGGTGACGCAATTAACAGTAACATTGTTACTTTGTTAGGTTTCAGCAGCTATTCTGTCTCTACGTAATGTTGTAATATGTGTTCTCTTTATCTCCCTCTCCTTCATTTTACCAACACCACAGCAGCAGGAGTGACAGGTCTCTGCCGTCTTCTCTGACCTCAGATGTGAAATCCATAGGAGCCTTAAGCACGACAGAAACTACCTCAACTAGCATTTCAAGGCAGTCCAGGTATGTCTACTCAGCCATGACAACATTTAGCCATTTCACTTTTTTCTCACATTTATCCCAAATATGTTATCATCCTTAGAATTAACTTTAATTCACTTTTTTTCTTAACTGTATGTTTCCCTAGCCTCTGTAACTCTAGCAAGACACGCCCGACAGCCCACATCATGCCTGTTTCCCAACCTCCCTTAAAGAGGAAACGTGGGCGGCCGCGACGGGCATTGCAGCCCCCAAACCCAGAGATTCCCCCTCCCAGCCACGCAGACCCCAGCCACCCCAACTCTTCAGCCACAGAGATGCCCATCCCCCTCCAAGGGCTCCACTCCACAGACATAATACATGGCCTGGACCCTGACAGGCAGCTGTCCCACCTCAAGAGCTCCATCAGCAGCTATTTTGGAGCAGCAGGGCGACTGGCTTGCGGAGAAAAGTACAGAGTCCTGGCCCGGCGGGTCACCCTGGACGGCAAGGTCCAGTACCTGGTGGAGTGGGAAGGAGTCACTGCCTCCTAGACTCATTGCTGTCACCATCACTTCTAACCAGCGCTTACAGGTTTATGACTGTGCTAAGGATATGTTTACACAGCCCTTGTTCAAAGCATTAAATGATGTTTGACTTTTTATTCAGTTTAGACAGGAGCAGGTTTTGTTGGTAATGCTTACTGTAACGCCTACCGGGTTGATGCTGTGTTTTCCTGAAGATGAAAACCTCATCATTTAATTGACCGTGGGGATTAAGCATAGAGGGGATATGCCATGAAACCACCTAATTTCGCTTATTTTCTTTGCTTTACTTTCATAATCTACAGTTAGTCTTCATACAATAGAATACATGTATTCTTGGGCAAATGATTGAACAGTGCACTACACCGGTAGGCTTTCGGTGAACCGTTACTGTGCTTGTTTTTGAATCCAGTGATATGCTTTCATTTCTTTGACATTGTGTTGACGTCTTTGGTGTTCCCAACCAGGCCAGCATGAAACTGAAAATGTAGAGACCAGTTTTTGACAGACTGTAGGAGGTTAGGTGAATGAATGGCGACTCTAGAGGGATAAGAGGGGGTTGAAAATGTGTTCAAGGAACTTTTGAGCAATGCAGTAATTTGCGGTGAGAAATTCCATCAATTTTTTAACATTTATTTTCATACCAAATTGGGTTAATATGAAGGTGTCTCCCCTTACATCAATGCTCCCTCCTTCACTAGTCCTAGCTGAGTACCTCTTGTTGTCTTGGGCAGACGTATCCTTCAAGTCTGTTGTGCTTTGGAAAGTGTGCTCATTTGTGAGCAGTTCAGGTGGAAGATGATGAGAGAGATGTTGTGCTGCTGCAACCTTGTTTATTATTTTATATAGAATTATGCTACATCTATTATTACTTTTTTTTACTTATATTTTCTAATATGCCTTTAATGTCCAGAAGGGCATAGATTTTTTTTATTATTGTTATGGATTCCCTTGCACATATCAAATTATACCTAGGCTGTCATCTCATTCAATACGCGTAATCTGTTCTTATCAGTTAATTCAAGGCAGTAATTCTCATTCAGGATGAAGTGTTTTAAGTCCCTTTTTATGCTGGACATGGCATAACCTCCAGCAGCTTGAGCTTTAGTGTCATATTCTGAAAACCAGCATCTCTAAATAAACAGTGTTATTTTAATATACAAATGTCCAGAAGCCTAAACTTAAGGGGATGTGCGTCTGAGAAAGGTATTGTTAGTTACTTGTGTTTAATCTAAAATAGTATCAAATATATAAATTTTGTCTTAAGTCTTTGTGTTTTCTAAAAGGTTTTGCTTTAAAGGTAGCTTGGATGTCTTTGTGTAGTACAAAATATAATCTCATTTAAAGCATTTTGATTGGAAATGATTAAGAAATTGACATGTTAACTTTGAAATCTATAATTACCTATTGAGTTATTTTCTCTGATAATTATTCTAATAAATTAAGTGCAGCATAAGAGGAAAGTGGAATACCCAGACCTGAATTCAAAATTGATATGCTGTTTTTTTAATTTCTTTTTATTTGAGCTGCCTATGCAATTGAGTCCTCAAAGAAACACTTTTATTTGTCTCATAATTGCACCATTATGCTTGAGAAAGAAGAGCCACAGCATTATTTTCACCTATTCTTTTCAGTTAATTCTACTCAGGCCTAGTTTTTGGTATCACAGGTGATATTTATTTTTGTCATCAAAACTGTGCATTTAGATTTTTGGGTTAGGGTTTTACCGCCAAACTCACCTCGTACACACTCAGGATATATGAGCAGAAACCTCACTGTATTACATATAATGCCAGCATTTCGGGTGTGACAAGAGGTGTCGGTGTAAATTATTCACTGATGGTGGTCAGTATTTTTGTCAGGTCCTTCATGCTATCAGTTGTAGCATTCATTTAGACCATATTTGTCTTTAAGCTGGTTATTTTTTCGATGAGCAAAATCAGTTGGAGCCCATTATTATACAGTCGCTTGTTTGTACTGAATCAGAAAACAATCAGAATCACTGGAAATCCAACATTGTGCGCTGTACTTAATTACAAGAGGTAAATAATCAATCACTCTTTTTGGAGATGCTTGTTTTGTTACTTTCAGCAGAAAAAATGTACCCTTGAAGCAAAGTGAACAAACCTTTCTGACATTAATACCTCTTAATTTTAAGGTTGTTATACAGTTCATTTGAAGCGTTTCTCCTCTATGTCCAGCCAGTGTTAGACCCTAGATCTTGCTGTTTGCTACTACTGGCTTTGAGCAGGCTTCTATGGCCAAAGAATATAAACGTCTAATTTTTCTTGAGTTATCACGTTGCATTTTTTATACATGACTATATAGATGGACGTGTTATTTCCGAACCTGTTTTGTTAAAGGATAAATAAAAGCATTTTTTGAAGGTTTTGTTCTGAATTGGTTGTTCATCAAGGATTAACACACTATAACCAAAACTGGCGGTGGTCGTAAATTTGACAGTTTGTAAGAACGCGCCACTTTTCGCGGACTCTGTCGTTGATGATCTTCTCCACCAATCATTTTACAGACAGTCCTGTCTTACCCAATCAGGAAGCATGTTATTAGGGCGTGGAGGAGAATGAATGAAGTCACCAAGTGGCTGGCTACCCTGGGTAAATTGAAAAGATTTGTTCAATTTAAAGTTACAGATATTGCAATACAACATTAATGCTTTCATAACGCCAGGAACCCAACATGTAATTAGTTAAAAAAACATGGTCATTGTCTTTCGTTGTTTGGTTGCTTATCTAGCTCCAAATGTAACGTTAGCAACCTGTTGATATAGCGATGAGTTTTGTTTACATTTAGCAAGCGTAGCTAAAGCTAGCTAATAGGTTGCAATGCCTTAGTATCGTCGCTAATGTCTTACAAATACTTTGATAAATTAGCTTAGCAGCTGTTGTTCTTTCACTCCTTTCTTTTATACAGCTGTACACACAAGTTTGCAACGTTGCTTGAGCAACTGTAAATAAACCCTAGCAAGGCAAGACTGGTTGTTGATGAGCTGGAGCTTGGCATGCACTGATCATTAATGTTTGTAAACGAGGAGAATCTTATCGAAGATGTGGCCAGTTTAAGAAACCGGCTTCGATTAACGGAGCTCAGTCTACAAAGTGTGGGAGAGCAACTGAGGTAAGTAACCGCAATGACATGTATAATCTGATACTGGAGACAGCCGTTTATGAAGTTACCCCTTCTGTTCCTAAGAGAAAGCCAACAGTATTAGTGTCATGCGGAAAATCGAGTGACTGTCGAAATTGAATCCCCCTTCCTATCTGGGTTTTAATAATCTGAATCAGTTTGGGCAAGCAGAATGCTGTCTATTCTTGAGAATGATTTCTTTATAAACAACAGAGTAGGGGGCCAACAGTTAATAGTTGATTGATGACCTTCAAGTGTTCAGATAGGTGATGTGGACAAGACCTTTAAGTGTATAGAAAGATAGATATTATTATTATTGAAGATAACTTTTTGGAAAAGCTTTACGATTAAGGGCATGGATTTGTAGGCTCCAACAATTTATTAAATGTATGTATTATATAAATTATATACATATATAAATGTGTACATTTTCTGATTATTAAGCCACAGATAGGATGGGGGATTCAATTTTCAGCAGTCACTTGATTTTCGGCACAACAGAGAGAACAAAGTTGTTGTGATGCTGTTGCTGACATGCTCTTCGTTCCTTTCTACGTTATTTCCACACATTCTCTCATCTTGTATTTACCTCTTCTGCAGTCAGTCAGGGGGACATGATGACAGTGATCATTCTGTGCAGCAGAGTTCGCCCATCGGGTTGCCCGATCGCCTGACCTTAGAGGACCTGCAGAGACCTGATGTCCCTCTGTCCCGGTCAGGCTGTAGTTGCCAGGAGAGGCCTCACAGTGGAACAGCTGAGAGACGTGCTATTGCTAGCAGTCTAAGCCCGGCCTCCTCCAAGTCTTGGGTGAGAGAGATCATTTGTGTGTGTATGAGTGAAAGAATGAGACAGCATGTTTAAGGAAGAGATTTATATTATATATGTCCCATCTCCTGAAAAACATCTGCACCTGGCATTAACATGTATCCGGCGTGATCAGAGCAAATAGTGCAAAAATGCTTAAAATTTAGGTGTTAATACGGCCAAATAAGATGTACTGAATTTTTGTTAACCCATACCACCTCTGGAGTTGGTCAGATTAACCACGAAGTGTAAATGCAATGCATTTTGAAACAACAAATACATCCATGGAAATAAACCTTTGTGTGTGGAAGCACACTCAAATCAAACAGGGGTCAGGCAGCTGGGCTACTTACATACTTTGAAGAAATTATGTGGTGTAATTAGGTGTAAATGTAATGTACACCAAATATGACGATGCAAGCTCCCATCTAGCCCTGTTTTCTCCCGTCAGTCTGCCTCACGTAAGGCCAGGTCGATAGAGATGGAGTCGGCCCCAGTAAGGAAGAAGCTGGGCTGTCTGCGTCAGGAGAACGCCTGTCTGACTATGCAGAACAAACAGCTTGTCAGGGACCTAGAGGCTGTGCAGTATGAACTGGACACCTCCAAGACCCAGGTATGGCACTCATCCACACACTTAGCAGAATAACCCCCACTTATAAATCTGAGTATCTGTCTTTATTTTGACTTCCTGGAAGTGGATTTGTTTCCCACCTAGGGAACTTTGGTTTGAATCTGGGCTGTTACACTCTCAATTCTTTCAATGTTAGAAAATCTGCAGACATTGCCTGCCTGGTTCAGTTTCTATGGTGATAGTTTTCCAATATAACCATCCTCTCTACTGCATATCAGCATTGCGTGACATCAGTATTCTTTGTTTCACTGTTTTGCTGAGAAACTGTTAGCCAAAGAGATACCCATGATCATTGTTTCCATCTCTAGCTTCATTGCTTGAAATGCCAGGCTGCAGCAATGAAATTATAATTAGAAAAAGTCAGATATTATGCCTGTGTCTTCTTTTTCAGATGCACCTCCTGGGCTCCAGGGTTGGGGTGAAAAGCAGCAATGTGGCGGTCATGAGTGAGCAGATTCTTCACCTTGAGGCCGAGCTGGAGGCTCAGGCTAAAGAACTAAGGTGTCCTTGTAGCCTTGTTACTATTCATGTAAATGACAATGCAGGAATTGTGTACCTTTTTATGGACACTGGATACAGAGGTCATGTAAAGATAATGTAACTTGCTATGTAGTTGTAGTCATAATAGTTTATAATAGTTGTGTGTAATTATGGTATGTAATTCCTCATGTTATGTTATGCTATGTTACAAGTTAGTGCCCTAATGGGATTCCAGTCTAATTGCTATTCCAAGGCAGCTAGAAACAGTTTTAGTGTGTGACTTACAGTAACTTATAGTGAGTGGAGGGGGTGGGGTTTCAGTTCCTTGCTCAAGAACACTTCGACAGGAGATCTAACCTGTGACGTTTGTGTCCGTAGAACGTTCATGCTAACCACAAGGCCGCCCTACCATAATGTAATAATATTATGACTGATCCTGGTCTGTGATTTCTCAGGGCAGCAGAGCTGAGGGCAGAACGTGGCCAAGAAGCAGCAGCCCAGAGTGACAGTTTGGTGGCTAGTCTGACTGAGGAGCTGAGCGCACTCAGAGCAGAGCTGGACAACAAGGCAGCAGTGTGCAAACGGTGATGCATTTATCAGTGCTTGGGTTACAGGACGTGATTTCAGTTAAACAGTTCCCATAACATGAGTAACAACATGGACACCCTTGGGATTTCGTCAGATGTGCTGCTGCAAATCAAACCTGGAAAATTGAATTGACATGTTAAAAGTACATAGTCTGTGCAGTTTTTTCATTTTCATTTAGGGCCCCTGGTCTTGTTTTTTGCCTATTGCATCAAAGCATTTTGAACATGATACAGTGATTGTCTTATTATTCATCTACCACCTCATCTCTTACAGGGCTGAGCAACAAAGGAACCAAGCCCTTCATAATGCAGAGAAACTCAAAGAAGCATTTAAAGACTACAAGGCTACCATTTCCATTAAACTCAAGAAGGTAATCTCATTGAAATGTCATCACGCTGTTCTTTATTGAGCAACTGATTTTTAGTTGCGTGGCGATGACGAAAGAGCTTTATTTGTGTTTTGAAGGTGATGGAGAGTGAGAGTAAACTAAAAGAGAGTCTTATTGAGTGCGACAGAGAAAAAGAAGAGTTTGAGATGAAGTGCACTGCATTGGAGAGAGAGAAGGCAGAACAGAGCCAAACTATAAGGTATGCATGTTAGCTTGATTGTCATACTGAGTGCTAACCTCTAACCCAGTGGTCCTCAAATCCGGTCCTCAGTAGTTAATTGCATGCATGTATGAAGATGTATTATTTCTAATCTTCTATATCTTCCTAATGCCTGTACTGTATGAATGGACTAATAAATTGGAGGATTTCTAATTTATCATTACTTGTCACATCTCTTCTTTTAATCCCCGTCTACCTCCTCCTCTTCCTCCTAGCCAACTGAAGGAGGAGGCGAGGCAGGCGAAATCTCTGACTGCAGACCGATCAGACCTCCAGGCCCGGCTCGAGGAGGCTGGCC
>CABFOQ010001559.1:0-11003 GCA_900660455.1 Gephyroberyx darwinii | reverse complement strand
CGAGCACGTCAGTTTGAACAAGGCAGCAGAAGGGATCGCTCCCTATTAATATTTGAGAAGCTCTGGTTGCTGCGGCTGTTTACTTAACAGAACACGCTCCGGGGCTCCCCTGAAGAGACGCCACCGAGGAGCTGACAGCGTCACCCTGTCACTCACCGCTCGTGTCCTCCACCCACCCTCTCCCTCTCCTCTCTCGTGGGGGTTGTATCGCTATACCTTTCTCCTTCTCCCCAGCTCCAGCTTCCCCCTCATCCATCACACTTCCGTCGTGTTGCTTCCTACCTGTCAACCTCTGTTGTGACTGTCATTATTTTTCATTTGTGCTAGTTTTTTTTTTTATCCCAGGCAAATACACGCGCTTTCTCAGCGAGCGACTTCCAACGCGGGCGCATTATCGTTGTCGTCTGTTTGTTTGTGTGAAGACACCGAACAACGCCGGTTATTTGTCACCTCAGAAAGTTAGATTATGACCGAGCTCCGTCCTTCCCCCTTCCTCTAATGTGATAACAAGCGTTCACCCGTAGCAGGCCTCGCCGATCCCGGCCCCGTACGCCTCTGAACGCCGCTGTGTTATGAAGTCAGGGGGAGTTCGGAGGTTCATGCAGTTTTAATAACCGAGCAGCGTTTTTTTTTCTTTCTTCTAATTTCTTACTGTTGCGTTACTCTGCGCCGTTATGACACAGTTCACGCTATTGCTATTTGCCGCACGCCAAAGCAGGGCTCCGCCGCCAAAGGAGGTCCCTCTCACTTCCGAAGCAAAGGAGTGAATAATTGAACAACAGGAGAAAGGGAATAAAAGATGGGATTGAAATGGCCTCTTAATACTCTTAGGTCAACTGCTCTTTTTGTCTCTCTCTCCCTGTTTCTAACTCCCATCTCTGTGCTTTCATTCTATCCGCGGGCTTTCTGTTCTCCTCAGTTGAGCAGGATTTGTCACAGGTGTTAGGAATGAAGCTCTCTTTCCCCGTTATACCGCAGAGTCTGTTTCTGTCCTGCTTTGAACCCGGTTTCAATCCGGCTTTCTTAGTATTGGAAGTGCGGCCGGGCTTGATATGCTTGAATGCGCATGCTCTTAATGGTCGAGCCCATATCGGCCTGAGAGGTACGACCTATGTGTGTGTGTGTGTGTGTGTGTGTGTGTGTTAATGAAAGAACAAGAGGTTTAGTTTCCCTGAGCTTGTGCAGATTTCCTCTCATGTCGTGTTTTGTTTTGTAGAGCTTAATTTGCACACCTTCTACCACGCTGTGAGTTCTTGTGTTCTGTTTGATGCCGGGCTGTACTTTTTCTAAATGGTCTTATTTGTTGAACATAACAGCCGACAAATGCACCGGGGGAAGTTGAGGGCCGAGTCACGTGTCCGTCTGTGTGCAGATACCGTAGGTGTATGAGTTGGTGCTAATGTTCCTGTCTCTCTCTCTTTCTCACTCTCTTCTCTCTCTCTCTGTCTCTCTAGATGCATGCACACACAAGACACACACACACATATACTGTATGTGCACGTATACACACATACACAAGTAAATGTGTCATTTGTGAGAGGTTTCAATAACTTTTTGATACCTTTAGCTGTTTATTTAGCATTGTGTTCTTTTCATTGGTTTTGCAAAGAAATTGAGTTTCTTTCTAAGGAGAGCAGAGTGAGCAGGGTGACATTTAAAAAAAAAATTCACATATTTTTAAGGCACTTAATAAATAAAAGCAAGAATATGTGCTGACTTACAGAATTAAAGAGCAATGAAGAACCTTTTAGTTTCTGAAAATACTTCCGTCCGTCCGTCCGTTTTTTCACTTTTTGGATTTGTGCAAGCCTTTTGTGTCGATGTAACCTCAGGACCGTTTCAATCACGACCATCACCAAATAGTTTGAACTTGCATGGTTAGACCGAGGGGTGCTGATGCAACCGTTACAGCTATTTAATATCCCTGGATGCCAAATGAACACGTCTGCCATGCCTGGCCAGAACGTAGAATGTGGAAAACCTGCTTTAACGACAAAGATGACAACACTCATCAATTGCATTTTTCAGAAGAGAAGACACATTTTCATGAGAAACAGAATAGTTAGCAAAGATGACACACACTACACACACACACACACAGTGCATGTACCCTGTAATGACAGCTGATAAAATCCCCAGGAGAGGTGTTCAGTTTTACCGCGACACTTCAGAGCAAACTGCAGACTAGACCCAGGAGTGCAGTGGTGGCTGGATCCACTTACAACACTCTGCTGCTCGTATTGACGTCCTCGTGAGGCCGCGCAGGACAAGTAAGAGCAGTGTATGTAGGCTAAATACTCCAGTGAGCTGCTGATCGAGTCAGGTGGCCCGGCGGTAGCCTCGAGGTCAGAGAGCCAGGCTTTTTTGACCTGAAGGGTGCCACTAACCAGTTTGAAAATGTGTGTGTGGTGGGGGGGGGAGTGAATCAGTAACGCTCACCTGCTATAGAGCTGCCCTTGAGCAGCCTCCTAATGCTCCACTAGACCTGCTCAGTGTCCAACAGTAGATTGCGGTTGTGGAAACGCTCCGAGGTTGTAAATGTGTGTAATTACTAGTTACGCTCAGACCAAAACTGGGAGATGAGAGAGATTTTCTGTGTTGTTATCTTGTTATCTTTGGTGTTTGAATTTATCTTAAAATCGGTTTAACAAAGTAAAGGTTAAGAGAATACGTGGTTTTTCGGTCTGTGTTGAGTTGGGAGCATAATAAGAGATGTACAGTGAACCAGTCATCATCACAAAAACGCCCCGACAGGGTGAATCAGGACTTGCAGCGTGGATGTCTTGATCACCCTGCTGTACATTATCCTGCTTATTACTTGGCTTCTAACCAAAGATAACAATGTGACACAAACTATTGATTTAATATGATTCCATTACAAGCTAAAGTAATTTACAAGCACCAAAAATCAATGAGTGATATGATCAGATGTGAAACAGCAGTCATGTGTTCACTGGCCAATCAGAATTGAGTATTGAAGTACTTTTACCAGTAGAGAAGAACATTTGAGAAAAACATTTGGAAGTGTTGACCTCGAGAACTGCAGTAAGTTTGATCCGTCTCTGTGAAACTGGTCCTTACAGACTGATTGACAGTTTTTAGAGGCAGACTTGTGATTTTGGACGGCGTTGCCAAGTGAGATGTGAACGCTGTAGAGGAGGAGATGGTGAGATGTGAAGCTGGGTCGGCTCAATCCTGATGTGTCACCGTGCTTCTCATCCTCTACAGTCGGCTGGGCTTCTGTACATAACGTCCTGTGACTTAGCGCTGCAGTAGTGATCCAGTTCCCAGATGTCTCCTTCTCAGAGACAGCGACTGCCGCCACACTTATTCTCACACTTATTGTGGACTCATTTCCCAAAGCGTTACACACAGAGATGCTGCTACTGACAGACTGTCTCCATCTGTTTCTCTTTCTCTCTTTTTTAACTTTACAGTATTTCTGTCTGTCTGTCTGTCTGTCTGTCTGTCTGTCTACTTTTGTTGCCATCTCAGAAAGTTTCTGTCAATAGATTGTATGTGTGCTGTTTTGTATTTTTGTGATTTTAACTATAGTCTAACTGAATCCTTGAACCTAATGCAGGTTGGTAAAGAAGACTCCAGATTTTAGCACTAACCTGGTACATTGATGAACAGGGGAATTCAGGTAAGTCTTCAATAACTTGTAAATATAATTTGTAATAAAGGCAGGCACTCAAAAGTCCATACACAATGGGAGATGGAAGACAACTAACTAAGGGGGGGGGGGGCGTCCAAATAGAAATATAGGCTGTATTTCTACCTGTGCTACAGTACATTTCTGCAGCCGCCCATTCACATCAACTCTCCGTGGAATGAATTTTAGACCAGGGTTGAATCTGAGTTGGTGAAAATGTTAATACCTTGAGAATCTTGCGATCCTTGGATCTTTGGAAACAAAGCCTTTTTGTATGAGTTTGATTGCAGACTGGCCCTGGCCAGCTTTTATTCAGCGTATCCTTAGTTCATCTGGGCAGAATGCTCCCCTATTCTTTGAAAAATAATGGGCAGCCTTGGGAACATACTGAATTGAAAGGAAAAGACAAAGCATGTCAGGAAATTACTTTCCCTCTAAATTATTTTTAAAGAATTCACTGTTCTGAAGGAAATATTTTCTATTGACTATTTCCCTTTGGGATTCTTGTGAGGCTCAATGTGGCTGACATAAAATAAAGCACAAATTGAATGAGATTGAAAGAATGAACTACGTTTCCTGTTAAGGAAAGCACAATAAAGAGCTCAAAATAAAGAGCTCTGCAGTCATTTGCACTGCAGGAAAGCCTTTGACTGTCAATGTTATTTGAAACCCTGCACTGTTAGCATGACGATGGGAATGTGGTACCGGAGCTGTGAGGCATTGAAGTGAGAAACAGAGAATTTAATTCCACAACACAGGAATTGAAGAGACGTTGGGTGTCATTCTGCCTGACTGTCTTTTAACTACTGTGACACTGCGCTCACATAGCTGAGTCACCCAGTGAGTGAGCAGCATCTGGTTCATAGAGTTAAAGAAAAATAATGGTGTGCCAATCGTCTAGGTCGCTCCTCGCCTTTAAAGTATTCCTGATGGTTTCTGCACACAGTCAGTGTAGCTGGAGATACCAGGGCTCCTTTCCCCGCCTTCAGAAGAAGCCATTTGCTGCCATTCACTTTTGTACATGAAAATCAACTTCCACAGGTCTGAAAATTGCCCGAGCTAGATAATCCATCGCAGTAAACACAAAACCTTCATTCGATTTTGTCAAAGTTTCTCTGTTTTATCGTTACTTCATCATGCCCGAGTTGAGCGTTTTCATATCAGTGCACTCATTCAGAGATCTCTCACTGGACCAAAGGATATTTCAGGCTCTTTGATTGGATGAACAAGGCCGGAGGGCGTGCACGTCACAACGTAAACAGAGGGCATAGACAAAACGTAGAAAGAAATGGAAGTGTCCACCAGGAAACAATCCCTTACGAACTTTTACTTTCACATCCATGTTTTCTTACTTGGGGCATCTTTTTTTTTAGCCAGGACAGCAGTTCATTTCAAGCTAGGTTTGAAACGTAAAGGTTGTATTTTTAAAAATGAGTAAATGTTAAAAAAAATCGCAACCGGCATTTCCTTGCAAAATGTTTGGGGTAGTAAATGCGCTACAACTCTAAATGACACTGACATGCTCCTGTAAGTTGTATCATATAAGACTAAGAAATAACCAAGGTCAGTCATTTTTCCTGTTTGTGTGTGTGTGTGTGTGTGTGATAGTGATAGAGAGAGACATATTGGGAGGCGGTGTTGGCATACAGTCTGGTCCATGTCCTGCTCTTGCTGTTGTGGGTCTAATTATTTAGCCTCAGACAGAGCCAGAGGCCAACAGGTGTCTAGAATAGGCTGCTCTGACACTCTGGATCAAAGCCAGTGAAAATAATTACACAACCCAGCTCTCCTCTCTCCTAGATAAGACTCGCTGCCTGCTGCCTCACACTCGGACATGCTCTAACCACAAACCACATATCTCCCAGCCTGTTACTTCAAGGCAAAGCAACGCAATCAGTCAAACTATATTCTGTGGTGTGATGGCGCAGTTGGTGTTTTTTTGGCAGAGAGACGCTGTTTTGTCTTTTGCGCGTTCATATGTCTGGGTACACAGAGGCTGGGAGTGAGCTAAGGCAGACAGATGCAGTGTAATGCCACCCAGTTGAATATTTTATCTGTTCATCATTAACACACAGCCAGGAAGCCGAGAGCAGACTTTAAAGGACAGATACACACCAGAGTGCTGGCATTTTCATGGCCTAATTTCAAAACGCTTCTTTGATGTCTTAACTAACTAACTACAGTAGAGCCACATTTATTTAAAACTAAAAACTAAGCAGTTAATTGGAAAGGTGGGATAGTTTGATTTGGTTTGGGCTCATTTGATATGATTAAAAAGAGGTATACATGTTAAAGATCCAGTTGTAGGTATAATTGTAAACAGAGAACAGCACGTGTAAGTTTTGAAAAGAAAAATATGCAGACTATAATAGGAAAGTATTTGAGGTATTTAGCGGATGCTCTTATCCAGTGACTTACAGGGATTACATCAGTAAAATAATGCTTGAATTCCTTGTTAACCAACATTAAAGCAACCAATAGTAAGGAGCGAGGATTGGAGCCAAACTGCCCTGACAATAGAAGGATTGTGTAACTGGTGCAGTTCTTAGTCATAGTGAGCCAAAGGATATATTGGCCACCACTGATGTGCAAAAATGTATGACCAAGGGCAGATTCCAAACATCATCAATGCCATGAATTGTACTTGGCCTTAAGGCTGCAGAGGAAATTTATAAGAATAGGAACAAAGATGTTTCCTTGGACATTCATGTCTTGGCCATTCAAATGTCCAAGGAAAGGTATGTTGTTGTACAAGTGTTCGGGAATCCCTGAAGTCTCGATATTCGCTCTGATCTTTTTCACTTCATGCTGACGACACAGTTCTCTACTGTTATCTTCAATGTTTTACAAAAGGTTCTAAATCGTGTGCTAAATGCTGATAAAACTAAATATATGCTGTTCTTCCACACAGAAATATTAATTGCAGTGACTTGCAGATCAGTACCTACCCACCTACCTAATGGTGCTCACATTGAGAGTCTCTCCGTATAAATATTTAGGTAAATTACAAATTTACTTTTAACACCCACATTGATACCTTGACCAAAAAACAGACTCAAGCTTAGATATTTGTGTAGAAACGAGGCTTGTTGCTCCATGCCAGATGCTGGATGCCCCTAGATGCTGCCTACAATTTAGGTCTTAGATTGATATCTGGAGACGCTGGTACTCGACTGTATTTTATATCAAAAAGTGTCTCTGTTCATCTGATAAAATAAAAGTTAAATGAAATGAAAACCAAATGTCAAGACCAAATTGGGTGTGTTTGTCTATTGTGGTGTTGCACAGGTTTTTATAATTGTGTGTGTGTGTGTGTGTGTGTTTGTGTGTCAGAAGACCTCACCCCACTCTGTCCTGGCTTAAACTGGAACGGAGGAGCTATCACCTCATAGCTCTGATTTCACAGAGTGGCAGGGCTGTGTCATGGGGAGATCAGGCATCAGAGGGGGGGTTAAGCTTGACTGGCTAATCTGCCCGCAAGCCAGAATTCCTCCCTGGGGTCTCAATGCCGGGCTCAGCATAGACTGTGACAGACGAACAGGCTTCTGCGGCGGCCCATAGTGGACCAGAGCAATGGAAGAACAAGGCCCGGTAGGAGGCAGTGTGTGTCTATGTGTCTGTGTGTGCGTGCATGTGTGCGTGATTGTGTATATACATAATCCAAGCCATGTCAGAGCTACCCACTGCAGGCAGAAATGTGGCGGGACCCCCTAGTGGGACCTGAACTTTCCGCCCCTTTGACTCCAAGCTCTGTGCTCTGTGATAATTGGATATCATAGCAATAAACTTTACTGACATAACAGCTCTCGAAACGGAGTCGTAAGAAGCCGTACATCAAGACACAACAGGAACATCATCTGAAAATGTGGGGCAATGTAAAAAACATGAAATAGGCCTATAGCTGAAAGCTGAATGCAATAAAAATGAAAAAACGGTACAGACAAGTCTATGAAAGTAAAGCTTATTTTAAAAAGGTTTGATTTTGCTACTCTAATATACATGGGCAGGTTGTTTCGAAGAGCAGGTTGTTTCACCTTTAGGGGGCTCGCCTGTGGATTTCAGGCTGTCATCTGACAGGCTGGTAATATATAAAACTTGGTAATATAGTCAAGGGCCAGGTCTAACTATCTTTAAAGCTGCCTTTTACTTTTATTTACTTTTTAGAATAAAATATCCAGGCTAGATGTTGAATCACAGCACATAGTAGTGTTGCTAATAAATAAAACACCAGGCCTGACTGTATTGTAAACTACTTTTAAACTGACTGCACAGGGCAGGAGAAAGCTGCCACCACCTTTTCTAAACCTGTGGGGTGCAGTACGTCTTGAGAGTAATGTACACAACCACAAAATAGACACACCAAGCACTTAATTGAAATAAATACAGTTCATAAGGTGGAGATGCAGGGGGAGCTTACTACTAGTGAAGCACAACTACCGCACATAAAGCTTTAGGAGGCCGGCTGGGCGGGTAGTGTTCACCGCTACCACCGGGGCTAGCACTCAAGCTTAACCACAGCACTTAAATAAGCTACCAGCTTCAATACAGAGGAAAGCTCAGCAGGCTGCACTGCAAATGTGAACACACTAGCGGATGTAAATACCATCGCGTGAAACACTAGAACCCTCCCGGTCGGCGGGACCCTCCCCGGGGTCTGGGTTTGTGGCGCCGTCCGACTCCCCCCGGTAAACACGGCTTCGCCGGGCAGCGCAGGAACGACAAGCGAGACCTCTAAATGATCTTCAATGAGTATCGTTTTACTCTCCTGAATATGTGTCCATGCACGAGACTATGAGATTAGAGGAAGATCTCAAAGAAAACTCAATATATGATATGATATATGGATGAAGTGTTTTATGACTCCGAGAGTTGAACGCTTCTTCTCAAACATGCTCAGTTTTCACATATTGCTGGGTTTTCCTATTGAAGCCATGGGGGCAGCAGCCAGGGAGCCTATTATACTATATCACATGTTAGCATCTTAAAATTGATCTCATAAATGTATATTCTCTGTTATCTCCTGGAAATGCAGCAGATCATAGGAGTCATAAAATATTGAGCTTTCTTTGAGATCTTTCACTAATCTCGTGAGATGTGGTCGGGAGAGCTAACCGACACTTATTTAAGATCATTTGGAGATCTCTCTGTTTTGACATAAATATGAGTTTATATGTGGTTGTCTCTCTTGAGTTGAATTTGAGAAATAGGAGAAAATGTCTTTCATCTCATTTTAGTGTTAAAAAAAGAAGAGCTCATTTGTGAGGAGAGATAAAAGAAATCTCTTCTTGGATTTAGCTTTCCTATGGGTTACAGCACTGGCACCTGCACTTTGCCATCACAATGGATAATGTTATGGTGCCATATTTTCTTTAGAGTGACATTAAAGATGTTTCACCCTGTTCTGCAGATTGCCTCTTATATTTGGAGAACAGCTAGTAAAATAGCACATTTGGTCCAGATGCTTCAGTGTGTGCAGGGCCGCTGAAAATGATCGGATGAAAATGAATCCATGTGACACTTCCAGTGCACTGCTGCCTTAAGCCTTTCAGTCATGAGTGGTGGCACTCAACTGTCATAAGTGATGTGTTGAAGTGTAAATGTTCATTATCCGTCTATGTTTACATCCATCCCTTCAGCAGTGAATACTTGATGGAGGGAAAGTGACAAAAGAGCAGGAGCGATATGTCTTCTGCACGACAGAGGGAAATTGTTCATGTCATTTCTAGCCCTTAGAGCCACCGAGCAGAAGTTTAAAAGAGAGCTAAATCCTTTAGAGCGTTTACAGGGTTGAAAAAGTGGAAGTTTAGTAGATGTCTATGGAAATTATATTGGTATTGGTGCATGTTTTTGATATTTCCAGCCGTTTATGCATTGTTTAACTGTGTAATAATGCATTTACTGGTATAAAACTGTGCTATGCAAAGCCGAAAAATCCTGGGATACACGAGTGCCAAAGCATAGAGGCAACTTTGAAATCACCTCTAGTGCTCAGTGGGAGGTGGAAGCAATTGATGTATTCCGTCAGTAATCACAGTATGCAAGAGTTCATGAAAATGGGAAACACAGAGCATCCTTTCTCGCTATGCATGAAAATGGCTTCATCATTTCCGCGATAACTGCAAGGCCAGTGATGATACGGTTGTTTGTACCTAAGCGAAGCCGCTGGCCAGTAGGGCGGTCTGGAAAAGAGAGTCTTCATCTCACTTCATCTTACTCCAGTTTGACTTGTTTATTGCTTCACTGTTGACTCGTTTGATTGATTGAATACAACCGTGGTGATTTGTTTGCCCCGTCACATCTCGGTTTCATTAGTTCGACCGGTCTAACTACCATGTGTTTTATCTGTCTCTGTCTGTCTGTTACTCGCTGTAGCTTCCCTTTTTCTCTCTCATACACATTCACAACACTCACACCACCTCAGACAAACATTTCATCATTAAAGAAAAAACAAATGCTACAAAAGCATCCATAAATACTGCTCCCGTAACATCAGGCTGGTTAAAAGCGTGTTTGTGAAGCAGTACACTCCTAAACTAGAAATGAGAGGAATCAAGCTCTGTTCTCTTTTGTCATCAACAGACAAAACTGCTAATGATGCTGAACTGCAGACTGCTTTTACTAGCAAATGAGCTTCCTCTCACGCTAAGGACCAACGCTTCTGTCAGCGAAGCCACAAAACTTAAAGCGTAACACTGCTTTATTTGTTTTGAAAAAAGCTTATAGCACTTTTACTCTAGCGCTGGTTCTGCTCTTAGAGGCTTGTCTGGCGAGGGGATGCACTAGCAGTTTTCTTGCCTAAATATGTTGAATGCACTTATTGTAAGTCGCTTGTAATGCAATATATTTTCAACCCTGACCCGATTTTCCCATCAGCTTCCATCAAACTGATCGATTCTGACCAACATCACTTGCGTCACCATATTACTTACATCTTGTTCGCCTGATTGGTCTTGTTTGCTTGTGCTCCTGACGCCAAAGAAGTAATATTTGACTCCTTACTTGTCAATCTTTTCAAAAATAATGTTGTTACTTCACCTATCACGTCCTGGGAGCAGTAATTCATCACACTACTCGTTATGTTACTTTTCCATTACACTCTCCAAATTGGCGAACGCATCACTTCTTAACTACAGAGCCCAATTGCCTGTGCGCTTCTGCGTGAAGGATTACAGCAACCAAAATAGTGTTGATGTTAAATGTTCTTGTCGTCATTTTGCTCGATAAAATCAAAGTAGTGAGAGTACTTCCCCCTCGGAGAAAGTATACTTTTCTCCTGTTTATCACCCAGGAGAGTGCCAGCGACTGATTACTGAGGGGATGACAGCTAATTATGAGGAAAACAAATTTG
>CABFOQ010001557.1:1775-12037 GCA_900660455.1 Gephyroberyx darwinii | reverse complement strand
CGCCGCCAGCGAGAACAGCCCAGCCTCTGCGCTTTCCACCTCACCCCTTGTTTAGGACTGTGGTGTTCTTTTCCTTTGTTTCCTTGTCTTGCTTCTCGTTTCCTTTCCTCTCTTTTACTCATTCGTTTGTATTTATCTTCTGTCTTTGCTTACTTCTCCCTTTCCCCCCCCTCGCTCTCCCCTCTCTTTGTTGTTTTCTCTAACTAACTAAGTAACCAAGCGAGTGAGGCGGAGGCAGCTGGACGTGATATTAGTTTTAGACGCTTTTTTCCCCTCTGATACAATGTCAAAGGCATGTAAGGGATGTGTAGTTTTGTTAAAGACAAATAAAAATATGGATCTTACCAGTTTGATTACAGTATAATTCAAATATTGTTATGTCAAATGACATCCAGACTAATGGAGTCGTTTAGTTTTCTAAATCGAGGCTCAACGTGATATAGACATTTTTAACAGGGTCACTCATTCTTGCACTAACAACATGAATCCTTGCTAAAATGGACCAATGTGAAGATCTCGGTTGATTCATTCTGTGCTGCTTTAATCATAAATAACCTCACTGCTTGCTCAATGCATTGCCTGGATTAAAACGATTGTGATTTTATTACTCAATTCTTCTGCACACTTCCATGTAGGATTGTTTGCCAGTTTTTCCGATTAAAGGCGAGGACTCATTCAGTGCTAAACTGTAATGTCACCAGCAACAAAAATAGCGTACCAATGCTTAACGGTAGACGCAGAGATATGATGCCACACCTGCTGAAACTCACCACCAAGATTTGTCAAGTTTGAACCTCAAAAAGCGCATGTCTTGAGTCTTCCACAACACTTTCCCTGAAGGCGGTAGCTAGTTTACTCATCCACTCCTATGCAATCATTTGGAGTAAGCGCTCCACCATGAAAGGTGCTTCACCTGTCTTTACTTCAGTGTTTCTAGGTAGCAGTATTGTCAGCGGTAGAATAGCGTGGTATGTTCCCTAGGTTCAAGCACTGCAAATTCAACGTGCCTCACTCTGGTCTGTGCATAAAATGTATATAAAATATCACAGAACTGATAATAAAGAGAGATTTTAACATGCTGGTGTGTGGACTCCCTTCATGCACGTCCAGGAGCTTGACCCCAGACACAAGTTTGACAAATCTCTTAAGTGCTTGTGTGTGTGTTTGCTGTGAGCACGTGCTTGTGTGTGTTTGCACGCCTGCATGTGTGTGTGTGTGGGTGTGTGTGTGTGTGTGTGTGTGTGTGTGTGTGCGCGCTGTAGGGTGTGCTGACCTAATGACCTTGGACACCATGACGCCCCAGGAGAGGAAGAGGCAGGGTTATATCCATGAGCTCATCCAGACTGAGGAGACCTACCTGGAGGACCTGGAATTAGTGCTGGAGGTAGACCCTGCACTATACGCACACCACACACACACACACACACACACACAACCTTTTTCTTGGGTTTGAAGCACTAATATTGTTTCTAGTGCACATTTCTCTCTCTGTTATCTCTCAGGTCTTCCACAAGCCCATGTCAGAGTCGGGCCGTCTGACGGAGGCTGAGATGGGAATGATCTTTGTTAACTGGAGCGAGCTGATCATGTGCAACACCAAACTACTGAAGTAGGAACCACACACCACCTGGATTATTCTACAGTGCTGCCTGAAATGTCATTTTTCACCAGTTTGTGTATTAAAAAAAACACTGGAGGGGAAATTTAATGACCAGTCTCGACCAGACTGACTGACTCCCCAGTGATGTTGAATGTGTGCAAACCCTCTCCTATCTACTATCACGCCGTACTGGCTCCTATCTGCTGAAAGGAGGAACTGCACACAGATAATATGATAAACAAGAACTATTGCTTAGAGGCTGTAGACTGTTATTGGAGACTATAGATCTTTACACAAAAGTTAATAGCTATCATAACTGAGGGCGATCTGTACTCACTGGCTGGATAACCTCACATTATTCAGTGTCCTGTGCCCTTGCCTTTTTGTTTGGGTGCATGTTTTTACATGTGTTTGACTTGGCAGACGTAACAAAAAAAGCATGCACGTGTGTGTTCATCACTATAATCCTCGTGTGTCCCAGGGCTCTCCGTGTCCGTAAGAAGACGGGCGGAGAGAACATGCCGGTCCAGGTGATCGGCGACCTGCTGGCCTCGGAGCTAGCCCACATGCAGCCCTACATCCGATTCTGCTCCTGCCAGCTCAACGCTGCTGCCCTGCTACAGAGCAAGACCTACAACCAGCCCGACTTTAAAGACTTCCTGAAGGTGCCGGGAATCATGGGAAATGTAGTTGTTTTGGAGCATCGTCACTCTTGTACATGTGTGGTCATGCTGTTCCTCTCTCTCCCTCCTCATGAGCAGAAGATAGCCACTAACTACCGCTGTAAAGGAATGCCACTGTCCAGCTTCCTGCTCAAGCCCATGCAGAGGATCACACGCTACCCCCTGCTCATAAAGAATGTAAGTTGAACTGTGCCATTCAAACACACACACACAGATGTATACACAAGCACAAAGACTGAACTTTAGTCTACCCCCCTTTTGTTTCTGATGTTGGATGTGTAATTCTAAAAGAACTGGTTTAACTCCCTCTCTCCTGTCATCCTGCCTCACCTCTCTTTCCCTCCACCTGTCCGTCTTCCCGTCGGGTCAGATCCTGGAGCACACCCCGGATGGCCACGCGGACCGCGACCCGCTGAGAGAAGCCCTGGAGCGGGCAGAAGAGCTGTGCTCCCAGGTCAACGAGGGCGTCAGGGAGAAGGAGAACTCGGACAGGCTTGAGTGGATACAAACCCACGTCCAGTGTGAAGGGCTTATAGAGGTACGAGCCTGCAGGCGTGAAGTGGATGAAGATACATGTTTACGTCCACCACACACCCATGAAATGATATATTTAATATGTCCAATACAAAGTAATCCTCAGTGCTTCGTGATCTTCTTGTTCTTCAAAACAAACACACATGTAGCGATGCCAGGGAGGCGGGACAAGCAGCAACAGGAAGCAATAGGTGTATGGGAAATGTGGTCTTAACTTTGAGAAACACAGAATACTACACATGGCGCCTTAATTGCACTAATCCCTCTACTGGTTCTGTCCTTCCCTCTTTTCCTTTATTTCACCCCGCTCATTCCTTCCTTTTTATCCTCCTTCACTCTTTCAGCACTTGGTCTTCAACTCGCTGACCAACTGCCTCGGGCCTCGCAAGTTGCTCCACAGCGGCCGGCTGCACAAGACCAAGAGCAGCAGGGAGCTGTGGGCTTTCCTCTTCAATGATTTCTTCCTCCTCACACACAGTGCCAAGCCCTTCTCCTCCTCCTCTTCCTCGGGGGCAGACAAGCTCTTCAGCCCGAAGACCAACATCCAGCTAAAGATGTACAAGACGGTGAGCAGCTTTTTGTAGATAAAGGAGTGCCCGTGCCTTCATGGTGTAAAAGAAGACCAGTTTCATTTGTTTTTATTATTTTTGAAAGGATGATAAAGGAACTCTGGGAGTTTTTTAGCAAATTTAAAGTTTAAGTTAATAATTCCTTCTGTTTTATTTCATTTATTCTGTAAGCAACTTCCCTTATCTTCTTCCTCCTCTGCCCATCTGTCTCCAGCCACTGTTTCTGAACGAGGTTCTGGTAAAGCTGCCGTCCGACCCGTCCAGCGACGAGCCCCTTTTCCACGTCTCGCACATCGACCGCGTGTACACACTCAAGACTGAGACCTTGAATGAGAGGTACACCGGTGCACGCACATCTCAATAATAATAACCGATTCAAGCTACGTACAGTATTTCTAAATTTACTGTGTTGGCAGGACAACGTGGGTCCAGAGGATCAAAGCAGCGTCTGAACATTTTATAGAGACAGAGAAGAAAAAGCGAGAGAAGGCTTACCAAGGTGAACAGGCACTTCACTATTGAAGTCATACATCATACACAAGATTTTTTTTTTTCACCATGCAAAATGTGTAAGGGTGTGTCATGGGACAGCCAAATCTCAAGGCTTTGTGTTTGGTCTACACACAGCACGTTCTCTGAAGACCAGCGGTATCGGCCGTCTGCTGGTGACCGTCACCGAGGCTCAGGAGCTCAAGGCCTGCAAGCCGAACGGTGAGGCCCTCTGGCGGGTTACAGATCCTGCCACTCTCCCCTGATTCACATGTTGCCCAGTGCCCATCCACATCAACTCACCAGTACACCCTTTAAGTGTTACGACATTTATATTAATGTCATTCAGAAGTAATGATTTGTTAAAGGATAATTCCAGTTATTTTCAGCCTGGGCCTTGGTTTTTACCATCATGCCAAATGGACGATTATAATGAAATGTGAAAGAACTGATCACAGCTATAAGATATGTAACTACAGTGTGTTATTGTGTTGAAAGGGTTTGAATTGCTTTTTGGGTTTGACTGTTTGAGTTTCCGTTGGCCCTTTCTGCACTGAAGTAATTGACAAAATTTTGATCAGCCTGAAACGAGAAAAGTCTGTTATAAATAAGGTCCAGGTTGAAAACAATTGGAATAATCTTAATGAAAAAAACCTCTTTATCCTCCAGGTAAGAGTAATCCGTACTGCGAGCTGACCATGGGGGCTCAGTGCTACACCTCTCGATCCATCAGCGACACTCTCAACCCCAAGTGGAACTTCAACTGCCAGTTCTTCATCAAGGACCTCTATCAGGACGTGCTGTGCATCACCGTGTTCGAGAAAGACCAGTTCTCACCAGATGGTCAGTGGATGAGAGAAACACACACACACACACAAAAACACCCACACAAGTGCACACACCAACAGAATAGATCATCTGCTCTGGCCATCTGTGATATTAGTGAAGGCCATTAGGAATGACGACTGACCAGTAAATCAAGAGCTTTCCAAAGCTTTTTAAAGACCCCTATGACAGTCTCAAACAAACCCTCGCCAGAACTGGGATACCAGGGCCCACTCCTTGGAGCCAGGCCTGGGACTGGTGGTCAAAGGCGAGGGTTGGGGGGCCCCTGTAATCATTCATTTTCCCAGTTCCACTAAATCACCAGTTTCTGCCTCTTCAGATTTCCTGGGTCGCACTGAAGTTCCTGTGGCAACCATAAAGAAGGAGATGGAGAGCAAAGGTGCTGCGAACCGTCGTCTACTACTGCATGAAGTCCCCACCGGAGAAGTGTGGGTCAAACTAGACCTACAGCTTTATGAGCAGACCAAATGAAGAGTGCTCACACACACACACACACACACACACACACACAGCCAAATGCTTACACAGGCACACACACGCACACCTAAAAGTGCCTATTTATCCTAGTGATGCCATGAAAAAGGTCTGGATTCTGTTCTCACTGACTGCCCTGAGCCCTCCAGAGAAGGAAGAAGACTTCGCCAAAATATCACATAGCAAGCTGATCAGAGGTCTTCAGAAGTAGTCATTTATTTGTGATGTCTTTAATCTTTCTTGATTTCACTATGTCTTGGGAAGTAGGGACAAGAAGCCGGTTGGTAAGGGCCAGCGCTGTAGATTTTAACTCGGGGCTGGTTGCCACGACAACTACATTGTATGTAAACAATCCTTTTCGTTTCTCTTAATTTGTTATTTATACCATCTTATCTTGCCACCAACAAGCGTGAATGTCAATAACAAATATAATTGCCAATACCTTCATGTTCACCGGTTAGAAATACAATTACAGAAATGTGCCTTCATGTGTATATTCAATGTGTATATCCAACATGTCTGTCTGCTTCATAAGGATACAAGCCTCAAATACTCTGTCATGCATATAGCAATATATAAAAATACACGTGTTTGTTTCAACTGTTGCACACTACTGTACAATGTAATGTCCCAGTTTAACCCTCTGGTCTAACCATGAGGTCTCATGCTGGGTCTGCCTTTTAAATCCTGGAAGTGACATGAATAAAATCCATACAAGTATTTTTCTGCATTGTGGTGTTTCACTATCAAGCTCTACGAGTTTCCAGGAGCCTTGTGCAATAACACCGTTACAGGTATCCACTACCTGAAGAAGCACCATGTCTTACAGAACTCAAACCCAAAGATCCACTGCTCAGGCTGTGTTTATTCAGTCATGCACTTCAAGGTTCGTGCACATGTTGGTCCCTTACATCGCTCTCCTTTATGTCCTGTGTTTTCTCCATCCCCTGTCACTCACAACCTTGAAGTGGTACAATTACTGCTCCACTTAAATGTTGTGTGAGACTAAGAAGATGAGAGGCAAACTTTCTGAGGTGGTGGGTGTGGGGGGGTAGTTCGAAGGGGTTTGTTTGCAGGAGTTATGTATGGAATTGTTTGTGTGAAGGCAAGCAGTGACGTTGCTGTTAACTTGGTTGTTTCCACCGTCATCTTCTAGAGGACCAGCAGCCAATCTGATGGCATCTTCCATCTGGTGTGGCGGCTGCTGTAATGTGGCATGGTATCATATTGACCCTGGATGAGACAAGATAAACAATGTGAACAACTCTTGTGTTATAGTTACTGTAAACTGAAAAACTCCCTCTATGGTGTTGTAACTGTATTACATTCCTGAGTTCATCACCAGTGATCCTGTAGCATTACACAAATGATTTCAAAGGAGAACATTCAACTCTCTTAATGCTGTACATTTATACCTGCTGGGCTTCCTTAGCTCCTTTTGGAAAGGGTTGTACTCCTGTGGATCAAAGATGTCTAGAAACACAAAACCCTGAAGATAAGAGAGGTTACAATGGTCAGAGAAAGATAAGTACTCAGCTCTCTGTCTACCTAGAGAGTCTATTTTTACACTAATCCCCAAATTGGTACAAAAACGTATCTACTTGGACACAGCTACAGAATGACCTTACACAGCATCACAGTCCTGAACAAGACAAACGCTGATACTAGCACTGACATCTGACCCTGATCGGCTAATCCGCTGGATTTCAAATCTTTCTGCAGACTACAGTATTCAACAATGAGGGAGCAGAGAACTTAAAAACCAGGAAAGGATTGTACTCCTGGGGTTCATAGCTCTCTCAAAACACAAAACCCTGGAGTCAGAATAAGACCAGATGATACAGGTGATACAGAACAAAGCTAAAACAGTATCACAGTCTAGAACGAGACAAAAATGACTCCTAGTGATGACAAGCTTGAGCTCATTGAATGGTCAGCGTTAGCGCTACCTTGGTATTGCAGTAATGGAGGTAATGACTGTACAAGCTCCGGCGCCTCTTGGCCTCCTCATGGTAGCAACTGGACATATGCTCCTCCACCCTCTTTTGGATGGGTGTCCATACGCGGTCCGTCCAGCGCTTGTGCAACAACTCTCGCCTCCTCAGCTTTGCTGTATCCCACCGGCTCAGGAAACTGTCCAACTCCTCAACGCAGTGTTGTTACACCACACAGAAAAAAAACACATTGTGTTGTCCTGTTATAGAAGATCTGTTATAAACAATCTTCTTAGTATTTTTTAATTGATAATTTCTTGTAACACCATAGTGTAGATCACAGATGCAGAACAATGTCCTAACACCACATAAGCAGGAATCCAGATACAGAATACATTGCAAAACCATGTAAGTTAGAGAGAAGATACAGAATACACCAAGGTGCCACACAAAAGTCGAGGTGTTGTAATACTCGAGAAAAAGGAACAGAAATCACAAAATGAATCCTGCAAGTTACCTTCACAAAGTCATTCTCTGTGTCCACTAGAGGTTGGATAATCTCTCTCGCCTGCTGATTTTCAGCCTCCGTCTTTGCCTAAATGGTATAATGGTACACACGTGTGAGAAAATTCACCTTCTTTTTGAGCATGCATGTGTGTGGTTGTGTGCAGTACCTGCAGCCGTCTGAGGGAGGTGGGAGAGAGCCAATCAATTTGAGGGCCCTGAGGCGGCCTCGAGACCCAGGCCTCCTCCCGATTCCCAGCTCTGACACCGCCAGTGCTGCGCCTCATCTTCACACTTCGCTGAGTCAGGCTCTTCCTGCTCTCTGACACACACGATGCGCTATCCTTCAAATTTCCTTTGGACTCCTGAAACACAAATAAGCTCTGTAGTATGGCCGCTCACTAATATGAGCCATAGCTATTTCCTTAATCAATAAATCCTAGTTATCGTGTATAGTGCACAATATCATTTTTTATAAATCCTCCATATCTGATCTGAAATTACAGGATAAGTAGCAGAAAATGAGGCATCTAAATACAGGATTCTACCTATTCATCTCTTCATAACAGCTTTGTAAAGGTGGAATAGGAGAGAATGTCAGTGTGGATGTGTCCTACCGAGGATTAAAATAATCCTACAAAACATACATCACAGAGCTCCACAGGGATTGCAAGCGCTTTTTCCAATTGCAGCTAGAAGTCACAGACATACTAGACACTAGACACATCCTGTAGCTGTGCAGAAGGAAGCAGAGGCCAGAGCAACAGGCTGTGAGAGATCATGTCACCTGGAAACCTGAGCTGCTTCTCACTGTTACACACACACATATGTAGGACATGTATGTTGGTGTCCTATGCACTTTGTTTCATCGTGTCTCGGAAGCTTTGGCAGCTCCACTGACTTAGGGAACCTTTCTTCCTGCAACCTGTAAACTATGTTGTGTGACATAATTCCATCATGGTTTCTGTACACAGATTGGACTGTTTGGTTGGTTTGTTCTACTGCATTTCACCTGATCTAGTATCCTCACATTTTTTCTGTTGTCCTCACTTAAGTGGTACATATACAATGGCTATTGTATCTGTAACTTGAAACCTTTCTATACAACCCTCCGACCCTGAGATTTCAGCATTGTACGTTCAGATATTACACCCTACAGATAGAGAAGAGGGAAGCCATGCATGCAGACAGGCATTGTACCCCCTGCCAAATGATCCGGGCTGGCTGGGGTACAGACGCAGGCCTCCCTGCTATAAAACACTGGTGATAAATTATTAGTTGGCAAGAGTTCACAGTTTCACTCTCACTGTGAAGGGAGAACAGTACAGTGTGTGTGTGTGTGAGTGTGTGAGAGAGAGAGAGAGAGAGGGGTAGTAAGTATCTTGCCTTTAAATGGTCTTTAATCAACAGAGCTCCAGCCCAGTCTGAATGTAAATAGTAAATGCAATAAAAGTGTCAGGGGAAGTGAATGGGTAACACTCCCTTCCCTTAATAAGCTTCCTTAATAACCACTGAGGTGGTCTTGATCAAGGTATCAAACCTCCAGTCGTTGCATTGGAGCTGCTCAGTTGCCAACAGTTGATGACTGTGGTATTGGGCAGCTGCCAGGAGTTAATGTGTGTATCTATATAAATGTGAAGCAGAAATATACTGAAAAAGACAAGAGTGCTCGCCTGCATGAGTAAAGACTAAAAGGGCCTTTGGAGAAATATCAATGTAGTCAAACATAAATGACCTCATGTAATTAATTTATAAGGCTGTACTGATACAACTAATATGCCTGTAACTTACTTACCGTCGATTTCAGAAAGCTGAGAGGAAAAGGAGTGTGGAAGGTGATCACACCACCTGCAGTGTTTGTCTTCTTGAGGGACATGCCTACTTTGTGAGAAAAAATGTATTATTATTTGGATTTATGCTTCATCAGCCGATGTACTTGCCCCATGGATGTGAATCTAGATAATAAGCCTATCTTGAAAGCTACGTAGGCCCATATCAGACACACTGTCCCACTCAAAGCCTATACAAAGTGTATAAGAATATAACACTGCATGAAAAACCAAGCCAATCTAACCCACACAACAGTGAGCCTTGTAATGTAGTAGAAAGCAGTACCTAACCTGTGTTAAAGGCTGAACTTTAATACAATGCAATGTTGTGGTTTCTCTTACCTTCTGATGACTTGAAGAAGTTGGGGTTAGAATTACATCCCATAACAAACGTGTGGTAAAACCATGACAGTGCTTGCCAGTTTGGTGATCTTAGAATTGTAGCTTATTCCTACAGTTGGACTCACTGTAAATCGCTCTGGATGAAAAGTAGAAGATACAGACTACAGTTAGCCTGCCGACAGGGCCTCGGACCGGCTTCCCCCGACAGCAGACCCAGTAGTTGGACAGAGAGGCGGGTCCGCAGCCTGGTCTCCTTCTCCAGGCCTCCCAGGTGTCCTACCGTCTGGAGGGTTTCCGGTTGCCATGGCACCCGCACACAAGCCAGCGAAACGAGAACGCGCAAGACGTTCTCAGGACGCACATGGCTTTCGCTGTGGCAGGTCAGGGGCGTCAGTTCACTAAACCCTGAGGTATGGCAGAGTCCCTGCATCTCATATCATTTACAACATCCAGTATAG
>CABFOQ010001556.1:0-10471 GCA_900660455.1 Gephyroberyx darwinii | reverse complement strand
TGCTCTCCTCTTTTACTTCTTTCTCGTCCCCTTTTTTCTAGTTCTCCCCCCCACTTTCTCCTCCTCTCTCCTCATCCTCTATTTCTTACTTCACCAAATTCCCTCCTACCTCTTCCTAAGCCTCTCTCTCAACTATGTATCAACTCCTCCCTCCCCTCCACATACTCGTCTTCCTTCTCTCCTCTACTCCTCTCTCCCAGCCCTCCTCCTCCTCCTCTCCCACAGACTTATGAATTTCTTATGAATTCTGCTGGATGTATTGATGGCATTGTAAAACCTTCTGTTCAGATAGGTGGAGACGGACTCAGGGTCTTATTCACTAAAACCAGTTTCACACTCTGCTGGGCTAATCTGAGCTGAACTGAGGTAAAGTGAGTTGAACTGGAGCTACGTTGAGCTGGGACTGCCGAAAGCACCAGTGAATAGAAATGAATTAGGAAAGACATTTTAGGCATTTAGGGATCACTTCATTAAGTACCGTGTTTGTATGTAGCCTTATAATAAAGAATCCTAAGGGACAATAATATCATGCTATGAACTACATCACCACACAGGAATGGTGATTGTTTTTGCAATAATCAAAAAAACGTGCTCTTTCGAATACAGGATACAGGAAAATGAGTTGGATGAACTTTGGCTTGGATGTTATGGTAAAACTGGAAAACAAATAGTGTGAATGTTGATGACCTTAGTCATAAGATAAGAGTTAAGATAAGATTTTGATAAACCCAGCTCTTGGCTGTAGCTGTATTGGTTGCTTTACCTCCCGCTATTTTGTATCAAATAAACTGAGTTGAACCAACTGCTGGTAGCACTTATAGTTGGTGGTGCTGTGATCGTTTGATCTACATGCCGATTTCATGGGAATTAGAGACACTTCTCGTTATCAGTTTAAAACATGTCAGTCAGAAAGGCTTTCTGTTGCTTTGAATAGTTCCAGATTCTCATCAGCACAGTGGAAATGTGGAGTACCTCAGGGTTACATCCTAGGTCCTATTTTGTTCTCTACCGCTATATGCTACCACTTGGTCATTTCTTTCATTAACGTATTTTTTTCATTACCATGCTGATGATACACAACTGTGTTTTCTTGTAAAACCCAGTAATAAATGTAGCCTTGACACTCCTAAAGATTGTTTAAACATAACAATGGATATCTAAATTTCTTCAATGACAAATCTGTTGCTGTTATATTTGGCTCAGAAATGATCCTCAAATCAAGCAGTTTCTATCCCTTTTATCACAGATATTATGCCATTTTCATTCATTTCATCCAATAATGACATTATTTTAACACTTTCAACCATTAAGCGTTCTCTCATGCTGTAGAACTAAATGAAGAGGTCACATCTATTTTAGTTTCCTTGCACTGGCTTGATTTCTCTTGATTTTAGAATCAAGTTTTTAAGTTTTAGTGATTACTTCTAAAGCAATAAATGACACTGACCATGGGGATTTTAACTCCCTTTGTGCAGAAGCAAATTCTTCGATCTGCAAGAGGGAGCTTTTTACTGTTGCAAGATAAAGACGATAGGGTGAGATAGCATTTGCAATCAGCGCCACTATACTTTGGCACAACTTGCCTGAAGAAAGGCAAAATCTGTTTGTTTTTTTAGACAACTCAAAACTTTAAACTTAACTGCTAACTTGTCAATGTCCTCATTATGTTACTGCAGTATTGCTGATTTGTTTGGAAGTCCACTCTGGTGTCTGGTGTTTGTGGAGTAAACCTCTAGATAGCAGCCGTATGGTGCATGATGCAGTTTCTTAACTGTTAAGGAGACAAGGCTATGGTGTCATTATACTTCATGTAAATTTGTTTCTGTTACATAGACTTGTACTATGTCTGCTGAACAAGCCTTGATGGAGCCATCAGTGTAAGTCTGATTGTTAGTAGTCTAAAGAAATGGGTAAGGTGCTATCATATTATTATTATTAGCATTATTATTATTATATGGCACATGTTTTATTTATTTAGGAATCGGATATTCCCACATTATATATTAGGCAGTAATTAGAGGGCATTGTATTCGAAGGAACTTTACTCTTGTCTTTAATCTTATTGGAGTGGTTGATGTGATTGGATGTTGTTAAACGAACACCATTCAACTATCCAATATAAACAACTCTAAGAAGAGTTACACTTGTGATTTGGTCAGGACCCACAGCATTCTATTTATTGTTTTGAGTTCACTTGAGGTGGGAAATGCTTTTGCAGTAAAAGCATTAAATAACGATGCAAATGCATTCACCGGATAAATAATGGCGTAGTGACGTTTGCTGTCTTGTGAATTACCCGTTCACCACAACCTCCCAGAAATGTCATAACTGCTGTTTTTCCCATGTGCTATCAGGCATCTGTCATGCTTGCACAGCCTTTAGTCGGTGCATTCAAATATTGCCAAATGCATTTATTCGTTTTCATCAATTTTTGTTTTCATTAAATATGGTCAACATTAGCATGAAATACAGCTAACATTAGCTGACACCCAAGAACAAAAACAACTTGGCCAATACTAACCAATTCTGGAAAGACTCTTTCCAGTTTCGGATGTAGCTACCGTCTACGTTTGGGAATTATCACTTATTCACACCTCATTTGCTTTTTATTTTCATGCAACATTTCAAAGGTCAACTTCAATGGTTTTCTCTTAAATTGATAGGAACTGGCCTCTAATATCTTTTCATTCATCTATGGATCAGTCTCAGTCTCTTTGTCTGTTCATCCATCACATTTCTCAGACACCACTCATCCAATTTTGATATAACTTGAGAATGATGCATCTCAACACCCTGTTCTGGCAATTTCAAAACAAGGCAACAGCAAATAAGTCACCGCTTGGGCCAATCTGTAGCAAGATGCCTCGTCCTTCCAAGTTTCATCAAAATCGGACCGGTGGTGTAACAGTTATGGCTTTTCAAGGTTTGAAAACTTGACCTTTAACTGTAGCGCCCCCATAAGGCCAATTAGTATAATGTTTTTTAAATGGCGCCAGTGGTATCTGAGATATCACATTTAACATAAAAAATTTTACCTTTAATGATAGGGTCCTCATTAGGTATAGTATAGCTGGATATGTGTGGATGTGTGCACTTACAGTTAGGGCCTTTGATGACCAGTGATATAGCAGTTATTGCCTTACAATGTAGAAATTTTGCCCTTTAATTATAGCACTCCCTTTAGGCCAATCAGTATATTTTTACATCATCCCATGAACTGCATCATCTCTCCAAATTTAATTTTAATGGACCAACACGACCTAATTCGTAGTGAACCAGTAGGGGGCACTACAGTTACAGGTCAAAACAAGGTGGTAGTTGTTACTGCATCCTTTGTGGGAGGAGGACGCGTTTACCATTTACCATTTTTACCTTCTGACAAGATCTCACCACAGCTAGTGACGTCCTGGACAGAGGAACAATAGATGAACAAGATTGATGTTACTCTTCTGTAACGCAGCTCTAAGAACAGCACCACCAGCTCAAGTGCTAGCCTACAAGCGTTCAGTAGGAGGGGCTTCTGCCAAGTAGCTGCAGAGTGAAGCTGTGGCATGAATTAGAAGCACAAGAAGGTTTCTTTTTTTTTTACACTGATCAGCAAAGCCCAATTTAGGGGACCTTCTGTAATTCAGCAATAATATACAATGAAAGGTTTTCAAATGTAATATTTATATTAACAAAGCCAAGGAAATTTCCTTTGGTGTGAAACTGATGGTGAATCAGGGCCTGAGTGTCTATTGATGTGAGAGTTGGTAGTTCAGACCTGAGGTTGTAATAGGCTTTCTGCACCATGCTAACCTTAATAAGTCATTCTCTTTCGCTAACTAGTGTGCCTACTAATTACAGCATTCAAACACTGCAATGTCTCATAGTGTTGTAACTTCAGATGGCAACTTAAAACGTTTTCAACCAAATTTCAGTGTCTACGTACAGGAAGTTTAACACTTGGCCAATACAAGTGGTCAGCATTTACAAAAAGCCTATTACTGGTCCTAATATCGTTGCAACTGCTTCCATGTTATTAGTTGACCTGGGGTGTAAAGGTAAACAAATGTACTTTCTAACACAGAGAGTGCTTGATTTATCTTATATTGTAAGAGAGAAGCCAATTAAAAACCCACCTCTTTTATTTGTGAAATATGTTCTTAGGCTGATGTAAATCTTTACGGTATAAAGTAATAGTATACTTGATACCACACAATATCACACTGATGATACATGAAAATGGCGCCTTTCCAATGAATGTTCACAAATATAGTTTTAATCGTGTGATTTGTGGCTGTAGCTAATTTACCTGACAGCCACTGAACTCACTGAGGTAATCATTTCCAATAGAATTCTGTATTAGCTGATATCACAACAAAATATCATTTCAGGAAGTAAAGGTCGGAACACTGGAGATTTCACACCTGCTATGTGATGCTTTGGTCTCAACTATTGTGGTCAAAAAGTCCCAAATGCAGTGCAGTGAAGATGAACCTGTTCTAACAGTTTCTTTCAGTTAGTGGTTTCTGTAACTGGTGACAGAAAAAGATCTCAAAACCCCATTCATGTATTATGGTCGGAAGGATAAATCAAGCACTCAGCCTTGGGTCTGTTGAATTGTTTCTGACGCGGGGTATCGAAAAAACGTGAACTACCGTTTTTTTCAAAAACAGAAGTATAAAGAAGGGTTAAAAATCCTGTTAGAATCAGTATTGAAGTATCACAACCAGTATCAGTATTGGAAAATGTCCAGTGATACCCAGCTTTAGTGGGGACAGTGTTAAGAGTACAGAATGAAATGTACTGGAGAGATAATAACAACAATAATAATAATAATAATAATAATAATAATAATAATAATAATACTGCTCATATTTCTGTTGTTTTACAAGATGACAAGAGAATACAAGTCTTATTAATAAATTTCTTTTCTTTTCATATTCTGTAGTCTTCATGCTCTTCTTTACACACACACACACACAGGAATGCATGCTAAGCATGCATGGTGTTTATCAGCAACACTTACAGCAACACATACCTACAGTCACACACTCATTCCAACCACAGTTGACTGCTGACCACTGAGCAACTCCACTGCAGCAGAGCCAAGTGCCTTGTTCAAGCACACGTCTACAGTGGTTGTAGTTGAAGTACAGTACAAGTACAAGTACAAGTCCAGCAAACTGAAACTTTTCAACATTAAACAATCATCACAAACTAATCAATCAGGACTGAAGGCCAAGTGACGACAGGTACTGCACTTTCACAAGACTCACAAATGGACAGCTCATACTGTAGGTGACTCCCTCCGCTGCGTGTAAGGTTCATTTAATACTATTTCAGATTTATTGGCTACTTTGAACATTGTGTTTCGATCAGGCACTGATCTATCCGTCTTTTCAACACCAATGTGCCAGATGCGTATTTGTTTATACTCCAGTGGAGCGGAATGGCTGAGAATGCAAGGGAGCCTGTACAATCGCTGTTAAATGACAATAGTTTTCTAGAAACTATAGCGAATGCTTGCTCCAGTAACAGCTTTTGACAATAACACTGTTTCATACTTTCACTACTATTTCACAAGGAACTAAAATCAAACTCTTTATGGTGCAGTTCTGATTTGAGACATGAGGTGGAACAGAAGATACATACGTGCGTGCATGAATGCAGTTACAGTCACACATCACAGACCACTCGCCTCGTCTGTGACGAATAAAATACATAAAAAACAAACCCAGAGAGTAGAAGAGTGCACCTAAAATGATGACAAATTCTAGGTATGAAAACACAGTCAACAAGGAACAAGGAAATCCCTTCTTGTAAGGGAAACAAGTGAATTACAAAGTGCAACAGAAAAGATGTGTAAAGTATCTGTCAAAAATATAAAAAAAATTAAAGGAGAAAGAGGATGTATTTTCACAGTATGTTTGCTGATGTAATGAAAACAACTTGTGGTTTTCATGTAAAATGTTGTTAAAGATCTGACTTTAAGCACCTCCAGTCTAATCTGTCTGCCTGATTTTAAGGCATATATTACATCCGCATACATATCCAAATATATTTGTGAGTATTATTTGTTTGACATATTCATATATATTTTTTCAAGCATCAGATTTTCTTTTATCTCATGAGAAACATTTTTAGTAGAGGCTTGTCTGACACACTCCACCACAAACCACTATGAGATGCAGGCAGTGAGAAAAAGCAGCAACATCCTCATTCTATCCACTCTGAAAGCTTACTGTAACTGTCACGCCAGTCTGCTCTGAAATCATTCTCTGCATTTTTAAAATGCTGGAAAACTTGTTATCCAAATGGTAAGTCTGAATTTTACTTGAGCTTATTCAAAATGTACTGAAGTACTAAACGCAATTAATCTAAAAAGATCACAGGATCATTCCAATGTGGATCTTGAATGTTAAAACATTTATGACAAATTGTTTACTATTTGTATACTATTGTATAATATTGAAACTGAAAACTTTGATTTATTTAGAGTGCATGTACAGCATAGTGTAGAGATTTTACATTAGTTATTATTATGTTAGTGGTCAAGGGAGAGGCAATATCCATAAAGTGCTTCCCAATCAAGAGAAAGCAACATCCTTACAGTAGTAATGAGTGTTTGCCAAGCCAATAATGGACAATAAAGTGCTTCTAATGTACATTTAAGGGGCATTAAAAGATTTCCATTTTCACCTCCATTTTGTCTTGGCAGTGAAAACGTTCCATGGACAAGACCTAGACCTAAACAGTGGTTGTTGTGTTTATTGATGCTGTTGCTCTTGGTGGGGACTTTAATGTTGAGTCTCTACGATTCAGACCACCAATTATCATGGTCTTCAAACCCTTGGAGGATACATTCATGGTCAACCCAATCGTACAACAATACGATCACAGTTGACAGTGTAAGTATATTGTTAAAACAATGAGAAATTTGACTGTCAATGTCAAGGCCAAGAAGGATCCATAATCAAGATCTGGCAGAGCTCTTTTGCCTCATGTATATGTTGATGTGAAATCTATATTGTACTGTACTGTAGATCAGTCATCAACTTTTAAAAAAAAATACTAAATACATAATGTATGCATAATGATGTGTTAGGAAATATTCACCGTTTTCAAGACATGTAGGTTGCTGTCCCAAATGTTTGATTGGTTAGTATTTGGTAGCACAGCAAGCTAGACCAAGAAAGAGAAGCTGAGACAGAGTTCAACATGTGGTCCGACCAGAATACGCTAAACCTTTGAGTGTTTTATTGGTTGCCAGATGTGTCACTCAAACGAGGGTACGCAGCGTCATTAAAGTTGCTAAGCACCCCAGAATTTACCTGATGTACAACAACACGGTGAACGTATGGTGCAATCCATTGTACTCGGAACTCGGAAAAAAATGACCTAGTTCTTAAGCTGTCTATAAACTGTTATCAAATTAAGTTTAATAAGTGCCTATAAATGTCTTATAATCAAACAATACATGGCTTTATGATGCTATTATTAACACTTATATAGTCTTATTAACACATAATAATGTTAATAAGCATCTTATAAGGACTTATAAGGGCCTTATTACCTATTAACTAATGCTTATTACAAGGACCTTAATATAAAGTGTTAGCATTCATATTACACTGTAGATGAGTCAACAACAAGAACGCTATATGTCCTGTTAAAAGAAGAGAGAGAGAACTTTAGCTCCTAACACTTAATCCATTCTCGACTCTATGCTTGCACAGATATCACCTTCAACGGTAGAGCGGTGCTTTGTGCCGTATCCACTCCACTATCATTTTATAGTGGACGAACCGGACGGATGCCGGCAGCAAAGCCCGTTCTTGGTTCTCATGATTCCCGTGGCACCCCAGAACAGGGCGGCCCGCGATGCCATCCGCAGCACCTGGGGCAGAGAAACCACAGTGCTGGGCCAAGTTGTGGACCACTACTTCCTGCTGGGCCTGGCCAAAGAGGCACATGGGGCAGAGCCACTCCAGGAACAGGGGAGTTGATTGGTTTCATTGTGAATTGAATTCGTTCATTTTTAATTCATTATGTTAAATATTACCTGAGTGAGCGACGCTCCCTCACCATCCATCAAAACCATTTAAAGTTCAGGGAACAGGGAAAGAAAAAAATACATGAATGAGCTAAAGCAGATGCTTCAGATGATATGAAAGTCAGAAGGTAATCGGAGCAGAGGAAGGAAAGAAGGTTACCGCTGCGGCCAAATAAATTGCACTTCAGAACGCCGTCAGCTTGTGGTACAGGTCATCATGTTGCAGAGCTTCACTGCGCTGTTTCTTAATGCAGTGAAATATTAACTCTGTCTCCCTTCTATAGGTGTTGCAGGAAAGCCAGCAACACCATGATATCCTCCAGAGCGATTTCCAGGACAGCTACCAGAACCTCACCATTAAAACCATGGTCATGTTGGAATGGCTCACCTCCCGCTGCCCCAACACCTCCTACGGCATGAAGATCGACTCGGACATGTTCCTCAACGTTCACAACCTTGTTGAGATGCTTCTGAAAGCTCCTCGACGGGTCTACATGACAGGAATGATTGCAAGGGCTGGTGCTGTCCTCAGAGACCCAAACTCAAAGTGGTTTATGCCCAAAGAAGTATTCAGCGAGTCTCACTACCCACCTTACGCCCTGGGACTGGGCTATGCGTTCTCCTTGGATTTAGCCGACATGCTTATAGAGGCATCTAAGCATGTCAAAGCTGTTTATATTGAAGATGTGTACCTGGGATTGTGTATGAGATACTTGGGAATCGAGCCAACAGATCCTCCTAACAGTTTGTTCAGGGCAACGCTGCCTGCCATTCAGCTTACGTGTTACTGGAACTATATCATTACTACAATACTGGAGAGCCCTCAACAGCTGCTGGATGTATGGAGGAACTACCAGACTGAAAAAGGCTGCTAAACAGTCATTGGTACAGCCAACCACTAGTTAACAAGCTAGCTTGGCTTTTTAGCAGCTGTGAGAATTTGAACCAATGAATGGAATAGGTTTAAACTCTGAATCACAAGGTTATGAAACTGCTGCCATTATGGAAATGCTGTTCTTTTGCCTCTTCTTTGCAAAGTAAGCAGCTGTTGTTTTAAAGGCCCAAAAGTTCAGACCAAAGTATGGTCTGAACCTTTGATACCACAACTGATATTTTCAGATAGCTAACCATAACTTTTACATTTACTATTTTGAGCCTAGGCAAAATCTGTGTATATTTTTAATGTTTGTAAAGGTCGCTGTGCAGATTAGTGTCATGTCAGTTATGGTAGGCTGAGAAAGCCTATCGTAGCCCCTCAATAATGTGAATATGGCCCAAATTTCGCTGATCAATTAAATCCTGCATTGTGTCACTATGTGTGATTGTTGTCTATCAGACTGACCTAGTTAGGCCTGTAAAGTCCTTTGAGGCTTGTTTGTGATAAAGGGCTATAGAAATAAACTCGACTGGATTGTGTCTTTGAGAAAATAACACAAGATTTTAAGATGGAACATGGCACTGAATCAGTGTTTAAAATGGGTGGTTTTGTTATAGTGCAAGTTATAGTGCAAAGTAGGTCAGCACTCCACACTGTGGTTAACTTGGTGTGGAACAGAACAGTGTAGATTCACACATAGTTTAAGCTATTTATTGTTTTTGTTGGTTAGTATATGTTGGTTATATAAGAAAAAAAACGTTTTCAATGTGGGTAGCACATCTATAGATATCTAATCTAATTATGCACTGTGCAACTGGGCAGATTGAGTTGTCAGATGGGTTTCCATTTCGTGTCAACAATTAGATAAGACTGGTTTCAAGTTGAGTCACGTGTTGCCTTACAGAACGTCCGATGGCTAATTTGTTCTCTATTTCAGGTCTAATCCATACTTGAGAGCAGGGCACCCACTTTTGAAACACGGTTGCCCCAGAACCAGCTTTGTTTAAATAGTTATTTACTGCATTTAAAAATATCCACTCTGAAACTTTTGTTGCAAGCCCAAACAGTATTCTGAACAGTTTCACATGTATTACAAGGCTACTATTACTATTGTGTTTACATTGAAGAAATAATACACAACATTTTCAGATAAATAAATGTTTTTTGCTGCCCACTATTGTTGATGTAACACAACAGTGATCCAACCTCTAGCCAGTTCATAAAAGCTACATTTGCTGTTCTCAACCCCCGGTGTGTCAGGTAGGACTTTCCTGGGAAAAAATCCTCTGGCCCACAGGAAGTGATGCGTTTCATGTCTCCAGTTTGTTTGGTATAAACAGAAGAAGAACTGGGTAGTCAGCATGAGCAGCTATAGCTATAAGTTAGCAATATGTCTACACTAGTCACAAGCTAGGCAAGAGCTGCAAGCTTTACCTTTGGCCAACAAGTTCAGTGAGTTATTTATCGATTTCACTGAGTTTACAAGCTGAATGGTGGATGAATCCTTATATTTTCTCTCAGGTTTGTACTACAATGGTATTTACAAGGCATGTATA
>CABFOQ010001555.1:0-11651 GCA_900660455.1 Gephyroberyx darwinii | reverse complement strand
ACACCCATAGTCGTCTCAAGAGAGAAAACGGTCTAGCACTCCCTGGTCTGCTGCTGACCGGATTTAAAGTGGGTATAGTGGTGCATAGGGAGATAAAACAGACAAACGGCTGCTGACGTAGTAGCGGCATTGCAGTATGTTTTATGTCCATAGGCAGATGTACAAATGTATATACTGCGCAATTTATATCTTGTTCAATCCCCATGAATTCAAGACATCAGTCCCTAAATGCTTTTCTCTTTTCTTGTTGGTTCAGCATGTCTTCCAGCGGCGGAGCAGAATCAGTCGTGTAATCAGCAGGATAGCAGCCAAGCTGAGACCAGATGAGCCCCAGCTTCGCTCACCTCCGCATTGCTGTGCACTGGGCCTGAGCTCCAAGGTCAATCCTCGGGGTGATTAAGGGAAGCAGCATGTTGCCAATCTATGGGCCAATATGCCAATAGGGACTCATTTGGTGCTTGTGTGTGTTTTGTGTGTATGTGTGTGTGTGTAACTACTATTCCTGTCACACACCCGACAATTTAAAATATCAGTGACATCAGAAATATTGCTTTCACCAAACTTCTCAGCCTTTTCACAAATCTAATGCTGGATGCTTGTTTATTATTGCTTTGTACATCTGTTATTACTTAAGCACAATGTATTGCTTGGTTGGTAAAAATGTCTGGTTCTGACTGGTTCATAATATCCGTCCCTTTAAATAGGAATGACACTTTACTCTGGTTAAACTGGTTATATTCAACATTTATTATATCAAAGGTTCCTCTACACAGTGAAAAAAGAGAAGTAGCCAATGCATGTTTTTCTACACTGATATGAAAAGGAGAGGCAGGTCTGGCTCTTGAAAAACCCACTAGCAGTAGTTTATTAGTTTCTATGCCAGTTGAAAGGACCAATCAGAGGCTGGCGGTTTTGCCCATAGAATATCATGCCGAAGTCTCCTCTACTCACATCCCAATTACACAGAGAGTTAACCGATGAGATGTGTAATCATTATCACAACAACACTGAAAACTGAATGAATGAATTAGTTCACTGAGTACAGTGTTCACAAATACAGAGAGAAATTCCAGGACTGGCCAACTTAGTTTGTTTCAGGTGGGCCAAATTTGAAAGTGAAATGACTTGCATTGCCCTTCTACTGAGTAGGTCCTCCATTTGTGCAGGCTAGCTCACTACGCTGGTCAGTTGCCACATGCCACACAGACTGCATTTTGGATAGAAAACATGTGCGTTAAAGTTAAGGTATTAATGAGAGTGGACAGTTGAAGCAGTTTGTGTGGGTATGTACACTGGTGTATGTGTGCGAGTGTCATGCATTGTGTATGTGGTGTTGTGCAGCAGGCTCTACCTTCTCTATCTGGTCTGCCTCCAGGAGGTCACTGGGCTCGCTGAGGTTGGGTTTGAATGTCTCCGGTTCCAGCTCCGTCTTGATGGACGTGCCATGCTTGGAGTTCACCTCCTCCTTCGTGGTGATCTACAAATAAAAGCGACTGTCAGAGGTACCCATACAGTAAGGAGGGGCCGTTTCATTTAGCTCTCAGGGAGGACTGACGCTGGACGGGATAAATTATATCTACCGTCAACAATCCACAATGCTATTTTTGCAGTACCTCAGGCTACTGACTGCAGTAGGCAAGACTAGTGAGGCTGTCTACAGCTGTAGGCTGAGGCTGTCTACAACCACTACCTACAAACCTAGACTCACACTATGACATCCTTCCTCAGATCTCAAATAGGATAATCCAGCATCCAATATAGATATTTAAATAAAATGTATATTTGTGTGGATAAATAATTAAATGGATACAAATAAATTATACATATTGTTCTCTGTAGTTAAATAATTTATTTCTGTTTTTCTTCATTATCACTTACAAATCACAGCTATAATCCATTTATTGTTTTATTTATTTATTTCACCACTATGAAAAATATTTGTCTTTACATACTCTGCAGTGAAATATTTATCAATTTATTTGGGTTAGGCTATTTTATTGATACAGACACATATATATGAATTTATCTATTTTACCCATTTTCTGATTCTCCTATTTGGTATTTACCTTTCCTATGGTATTTTATTGCTCCAACATACTGAGAAAGACATAAATATGATAAATATGATCATATAAATAAATAATAATATATAATATAAATAGATAAATATGTCACGATTGAACAAGATAGCCTAAACAGACACATAAACAGTTAAATGTTTCAATGCAAAAAAGTAAAAATAAGAAAATATTTAAAAAAAATAATGAATTCAAATAAATAAACCATAAATGGATTAAACCTCCCATTTAATTTTTTAATTCAACCATTAAAAATAAAAGAGAAATAAATTTGCTATGCACTGAGAAAAAGATAAACCATTTATTTGTATCAATTTAATTAATGTGTCTACACAAATAAACATTTATTTGAATATCTATATTTGATGCTGGATTATCCCATTTGAGATGCTGGCACACAATGGACGCCATTAAAAACAGCATTAGGTCTAGATCACTTGGTGCAAGGATTTAAAATAGCCTAATATCTGTGTGCTGTTGCAGTAAATAAAGAAGTCTAGAAGAGGAACTTAGAGGCAGCAGGTCAAGGCTAGAGGCTGAAATGACATGAATTGGCCTTTACCAATAGCCTAGCTAACAAAAGCTCCCATTTCAAAGTTTGTGGTTTTTGAAGCCATCATGAGAGCCAAAGACATAAAAACAGCCTATGCTTGCACCACACTGGCAACCCTAAAATTTGATGATGACAGCTGAATATTTTCATGCCACTATCAATGTCTGATGACTAGGCTGTGTTTGGCAGAGCTAGTTGAGTGGGCAGGTCACTGTCTGGCAGAGGAAAATGCAAACTGAATAGGAAAACCAACCCAATGAATAATTTGCACTCCAGTGTTTGAGATTTCCTCCGGCCTACGGACTGTTTGGGTTGTTTATCTTTCTCCATAACAGGGGCTGATTGTGGAGCGCTTCACCACTGATGGCCAGGATGCTCTCATGTTACAGTCCTCGGGCCTACCTGCATTGTCCTCAGAAAACTATCATTCACCCTGTCAATGGAGTCTTACTTCCGTCCCCCCCCTCCACACCTCTTGCTCACCCTCTATCTACAGCTCATTTCAGTACCAAAGACAACTTATCTTGGAAAAGTCAAGACATGACCCCCTGAAAAAACAGGAATAAGAGCATAGAGAGCACTAAGAGCATAATAAACAGACTACATTTTATGGTAGCCTGCACGAATGGCAATGCCTAGCTGGTAACCAGACTGCTCCAGTGGGTTGAAGCACTGAACGCGCCATGACAGGGGCGCTAAGAAATACAGCCTGACACATGAAGATAAGGCTGCTATCACATGAAAACCTCATCTCTCCAAAAAGCCAAGTTTTCTGTAATGAATTGATAAAAAGCGCTGTTTTCAGGAAGATGCCTCAGCAGTTTTTAACTTAACCTATACAATAAGTTTTGTAGGTTTCACAGGCCCTGGGGTCACAACTTTCTCAACCCATAAAGGACCGTGTCAACATTTAATTAAAGAAACAGGAAAATCTAGCTTCGGGCCTTTTTTTTAAGCCTACAGTATAGAGCGTAAGGGAGACCATATCGGTGTTAGGCAGCGGGGCTGGGCAGAGCAGAAGGGGGGGGGGGACAGACAGGGCTGGTCAGGGCACCTGGAGTCGTTTGCAGAGTGAGCGCAGATCTTCGCTGTTTAGCGCATCGATCCGACGGTGGTACTCAGTCAGAGACACTACCTGGTAGTACAAAGAAAGGAACAGGAGGAACATAAAACTCTGTCGATTCTGTTGCTGGCCATGGGGGGAAAAGGATGGGTGAACAGCAGAATGACGGAAGGCAATAAGATGCTCACTGAGTAGTGCGCTTGAAATAGGAGCAAACTGTTATCAACTTGACACTTTAAAGTGCCTAAAAACAAGGTACAGCTCAGGCATTGTAAGAAGGCCAGTCCAAGGATGGAGACTGGACCAGTGCCATCTTGGAAACTGCTAACAAAGAAATTGGCTTGAGGCTAATATTTGAACAAGAAATGACTTTGATCAAAAGAGAAGGAGAGGGGCGTTTGAGATCGCAAAGTCTTTGCATGTTTGTGTAATATGTTTAACATCACCACCACTGGATATTTATACTGCAAAGATGGAGCAAACCATTTCTCCTCATTAAGAAGTGGCTGTTGATTTAGCCGTACTTACTGAAAATCTAACTCACGTTTACACCAAGAAAAGAAAGCTCATTGTAGTTGAAGAACAAATGTCAGAACCATTAACCCACCTTGCATTTAGCCAACACAAATACAAAATATTCTTAGGTCAGTGGGAGGGCTGTTCATGGCACTTGTAATAGAAAATAGCCCTAACTAGCCTAAGTCTGACTGATGCAACAATACTTGCCTTGCCAAATCCAAGGATCTTAAACCACTTTGTGTCAGGAGCAATAATCCACAACCCAGACATGGCAACTATGACCTACTAAGCTACATTCCTACAAAGGTGCGCGCCACGTTGCAAACTCTGCTTCTGTTCTGAACAGACAAGAACATATAACCATCTATCAAGTGTCTTTGAAGAGACACCATGTACATGCATGTTCACCGCCTCAGGCAGGAGGTAAACGTACCAACACATGATCATCAAAAGCTGTTTTAAGCCTACTTTTTCTTCGCTCTTCCAACGGGGAAATTACAAACATTCTCAAGGCGCAGATGTGATAAGCTGCTTTTAATTACTGCACAGCTGAATAAATATTTTCTTGCCTTGTTGGTATTGGTGTAACTAACTTTTTTGCAAACAAGTTGCCTCTTTACAGCTCTCAATAATGCAGCAGAAAGGGTAAACTACAGTCCTCATAAAAAATGCATCTGTGCCTCACTTCACCTCTAGCTGAAGGCACTTTAGTGCATTTATCCCCTGAAAACGGTAAGCTAGCCTAATGTTAGCTTTCTATCCTAGGATATTTTGCAGAAGGAGGCTTTTCAACAGGAATCAAATGCTTTTTATCTGGGGAGATCAATGTCATGGAAAAGGTCATTATTTGACTGGCAACAGGATTTGATCAGTGAGATAAATACCATGCTATACACTACAGCTGGCTAGTTAACAGTAACTTAACTAGCTATGTAAGTAACACGATGTATGTAACCCAAGTGAGCTGTGAAAACAAATCTAACGTTATGTAAAAAAGCAGGGATTGGATTATGGGCTGCATCTGTCAACTGCCTCCGAGTTGTTACAACTTCCCAAACAGCCTACACAGCCAAAGTCACCCAGAGGCATGATGTCTGACAATAGATGCAAGCTGGCTCTGATGCCAAATATCTGGCAAAACACTGGACACTTTGTTCCAGCATCAATCACTAAACTAGACCGGACCGGCTAAAAGGCTAGCAGGCTAGTTAGCTTGCTAGTTAGCTAGCCTCGCTTGCTAACAACAAAAGCTATGAACATACAGCGTTAAAAATGGATAATTAGCCACAACATACATAAGTATACTTAGGGGTCAGCTGTTGTTCTTGCTCCTTCGCCCTTCTAGAAAACATGTCTTGCTTTCAGGACGAGCTGTGAGACGGAAAGTCACATTACAGATCCTGGAAGTAATCCCAGCGTAGCCCCGAGACTAGTAGATGGAGTTTGTGTCTAACTGGGTTGCCTGCTTGACTGAAATAGAAACATTTTTTTCAGCGGGGTCTAGTCTCCGTGTAATGTGTAAGGCATCGCTAAAAGCCAACGACAATACGGGACAGGAGGGATGTCGCTCCCCATTGGCTGAAAGGGAACGGTCCCACCTCACAAAGGGGGGGATTTAAAGAAACGGCACCAGTATTTCCACGCCTAGATATTGACTTGGACATGAGTACAGATTATCAAAGTTTGAAAGAAAAATTGCTTGAGGGTCTCCTTGTTTGACCAGCCTTAAGGGTATTCTGAAACTCATAAACAGTGCCATACAACCTAAAGGGTCATTCCTTTAGACTGTTAAATATATCATCAACCTGTGATGTTCAGTGCATTCTAAGAGTTATTACTTCAGTTCTACTTCAGTTAGAGATTTCCCAGAATGAATGAATTGTGCCATTTACTCAAAACACATGTCTTGTGGTTGCACTGCATTCTGGTCTATTGAGGTTACTACTGGTTGAGAAATTGGTGTCTCCTCCTCTCCTCCTTGTAGCTGCACTGGAAGTATCTTGATGTGACCTTGTCTACGTCTGGCCAGTTATCCGAGGGAATAAGAAAAATACCACCACCAAACAATAAAACAGGCCCAGAAATACACTGGTACATTGCCAATAGCTGTTTTTAAATTTACAACTTACTTTGAAATTCAATTTTCCTAAACAAACCTCTATAAAATAAATTACACCTATTTTGCTGAATCATTTCCAGATAAAGCTCCGTGCTATTATACTACAAAACATCTAAGTGTTGTTTAAAATTCATGTTTGGTCAAAGGCTCAAAGTAAAACAGCCGGTTACTATTTACTTATTCAAATGAAATGGATCATGTAACCTCTGCCGGACCCAAGGCAGTCCCAAGGCAAACAAATCAGTCCACTTTGTTTCTTACATCATTCATTTGCATTAAAATTTAAATCGAAGCCACTGCTTGCATCGTATCAATTTCTTTATACAGTGAATCCTTTTCATTCAGCACTCACCAAGCTAGTAAACCAACTCATTTGACAAAATCCCATCCACCCTGAATGCAGCATATTACCCCAAACTTGCACTACAGCATATCTATGCTTCATTGGCTTATTCCCATATTCTACCATATCACCAGTTTGAGAAGATAATCTGACTGACTGGAGAAGGAGACAGATTGTGCCAAAATCAGTGCCATGGAAATGTCAATAAACAAACCAGCTTGGTTGATCAGTGTTTACCATTCAAACAAATTACACAAACATGCAAAACACTTTGGTTGGAACTTGAGTGAGGAGAGCACATTTCCAAGCAAAGGAAATAGTCACAAAAATTCCACAATAATAGACACAAAATTCACACAAAAAATGCAATGATACATGTAAGTGAAATATACAAACGTAGAATACAAACACTGAAGCTTGCCCAGCTACAATTACAAAATTCTGATGGAATAAAAAAAAGGATCAGCACAATACATTAACAGTTACACTATGCGTACAGTCAGTATGAAAGCAAATTAACTGACAATAATTCAACACTGGACAAGTAACTCACTTAACACTACATTAATACACCAGAAAAAAACACATAACACAGAAGACTTTGGTTTCACAGGTATGAACTAAACTTAATCCATGTCTGTGAAACTGTCTCTAGGCCACACACCAAGTGAGAGGGAGCGGTTCAGTTGAGTCGACCTTACCTCCCATTCCTTGACATTGATGTCAGTGATGGGCTCATCCTCAGCCGCTTCCGAATCCTCGTTCTTCTTGACAACCCTAAACCCAGGCTCTCGTCCCATCCCCCTCACCCCCTCACCGTACATATCCGGGCTCCACTGGATGAAGAACACATACAGGTGGTCGGACCTGCAGGGAGAGATGGAAAAAAAGTGTCATTCCAAAACACTATATAAACAGCAGGCGAACACTAAAATAAAGCATTGATTCAACATCAGTTTTGCACCCTGAAATAATGCAACATCAGTGTTATTTATTCATTTATTTAACATCAAATTAATATTGGAACAACATAAAATGAACCCTGCTTTATGTACAGTATGATTCTATGGTGACCTGCCAGTGAAATACGTCAGTCTCAGCTCCTTTCAATCTGCAATTCACATTTTCAGCAAACAAGTCACTCGATACACTTCCCGTTAAACGTCAACAGACCCTTTCTCTCAATATTGGGGTTCAATTTCATGTATTGTATTACACGGATTGTACAACTAGTTTCCTAATAAAACATATTGTGATTGCCAGGTTGTTTTATTGAGTTGGTGACTTGTTAGCTGAAAACGAATTCAACTGCAGCCCCACTTAGTCTCCGATTGAGAGGTGCTGAGAATGACGTATTTTCCTGGTAAGTCACCATGCTAGTTGCATTGATGATGATAATTGAATTGATAAAGCAAGTAGGAGCAGATGCCACACACTTGCATTACTTAGTTGTTGGAGGTATATAGACCCGATTCTAACATGAATAACTGCCATCACTGTTGCACATGGAAGAGCTCTGGCAGAATCAGTCTGTTGAGGACTACACAGTCTCATGGTTATATATGGTGCATTCAATGCCCTCCTTGCTCTCCCACGCTCTTGTCAGGACACTTTGCACACATCATGCGGGTCGCCTCTCATCTAGGTCAACCCACAGAGAGTCTACCAGTGTCTGGCAAAAAGTAGTAGGAAACCACTGGCTTACAAGCCTGAGCAGCTTACCACCAGTTGTCCCACACACCTTTGTCTGCTTCAGGTGCTGAGAAAGAATAATGTTAAAAATAACGAGTAGTAACATGACTAAGTCCTCTCTTTTTCAATGGACTATGAATCTGCCATGTCCCTGGGCTACCATCCCCAAGAGTAGTGTGTTTACATTGCAGACTTCTTTTCCAGATGGAAAGCGCCGTAGCTAAGCAACGTGGATGAACACAACGATGCTGCAACAAAGAAAATTACTTTTGCGGTGTGTATTGAACATCGAAGTGCGGTTGGGATATTTGTACTTTAGCTGTGCTCACTGCAGTAAACTCATTGCATCACCATGGTGGTACCATGACTAACAAAAAGATACGCCTATCTGTCTCAATCAAATGTGATTAGCTGGCCTGAGAGAGCACCATGTGTGTTGCTGTTGTGTGCCTGAGCGAGTCAGAGAAACATGCGCTAAAGACAGAATAGGCCTTGTGCAGCTCAGGGTTGGTCAAACAACCCATCAGGTTAACCTCTCAGATTATTTTTCGTTTTTTTTCCGCCTGTCCCTTCCTCTCCCTGTCTCTGAGAAGAGAGAGAAAGATACGCCAGTATGCTGGAGCCAGAAACTGATGACTCGGCCTTGTCAAATCAATTCCTGTTCTGCCTCAAACTAAATGGCTTTCTCAGAAAAGTGACTTATTAAATTAAGCTACTGGTGCAATTGGGATTAATTCACTGGATAAACATATTACACAGCTTTCGTGGAAGTACATATTTCCATGTAATGTCTCTCCTTCCAATGCGAAGAGTGATAACCTAATTATGAATACTGCTGACTTGGCAACTTTGCATCCAGACTAAGTTGAAATCCAACTGGGGGAAAAAAAAATCCCCCATAAACCAGCCAAGCCTATTTACGGATTTCATTCTCATTAAAAACACATTTTCAAATTTCGGTACAGGGCAGAAAAAGTTCATGCACTTCTCAGTGGAAAAAAAAACCCTTTCAGAGGATACAACATTTGGCAAAACACCGGCTTTGGAAAGACTGCGCAGCGAACTTGCATTAGCAGACCCGTATTGTTGCATGGGCTCTGTGTGCCACAGCACTGGGAGAAAGTGTGTGTCTGTTTCCCTGCAGAGTGAATGAATAATAAATCATATTGCTGTCTGGCAGTGGCAGCACGGGGAGATGGGCACGAGCCGCAGTGGGAGTCAGACCTAACAAAGAATGCATATTTGATTGGTTTCAAATATTAAAAGGACTGGAGGTGAAGGGCCTCAGTCACTCTGTTCAATACTGTGGTGTGTTAGGAATATCATCTATTACGGTCGCATGGGTTCAAATCCCCGCATAGGTGGAGTAATCACCCACCTTGACACCTATTTCATTTTATTTATCTATTTCATGTTTTCATTTTTTAAGCTGTTCCACCTCATAAGGTACACCACGTTATTTTAAAACATATATATATTTAGGTTAAAAAATTTTTTGCTGACCTTTCCTGCGGCACAGCAAACCAGTACTCATGCTTCTTGCCCCGCTGGGCATACTGCTGCATGGAGGCGCTGGCGTTGGAAACAAATGTCTTCTTCATGGGCTTCCCCACCCGCAGGCACAGGAACTTGTGAGACCGGTGCTTCCGCCTTACCACAGACCCTGTACCTCGAAAACAGAAATCATCACACAGTCACATTAGTGTAAAAATGGCAAATTATCACATGAGCTACAGTATACAGAGTATTTTGTTCCGTCTCAAATGTTTTTCTCATCCAAATACATTTTCTTGATTAACTGTACTTATGTATTCTCCTCCTGATGCTTGCTTTATTTGTGTGACCTAGTTTCTTCCCTCTGCTTTCTGGCTACTTCAACTGGCATTAGTCATTTTGTGCCAGAAACACAGCAGATGACAGAAATAAGTGGAGTAGCACACTATAATTGATAGTGGCATTGAGTCTTCTGCCCACGGTACATTATCAATGGTCTATTAAAAGGTCATTGCTGTTGGAAGCTGAAAGAGATCTCTGTGCCAGTCACATAACACTGGGACACGTTGTGAGCCCCTGGTTGGGCAACGCTGCATAGCCCGCCATGATGAAAGGCAAAAAAAAAAAATACATTAATCTACTTAGACAACACTGCTCAGTGGGACAAATTCAATTTTCAAAATGCATTAATTTGGTATGTAATGCAGCTTGTTTTTGAAGTTGCTGCTGTTGCCTGTGTGGGCCGTGCTAATGTGCAGAGAATAAAGGGCAACCCTGCTGAGATGCCCATGAATAAGAACTGTTATTCCAGCCCAGCTCTCTGCAGGACAATAATTGCCAGACAGAAAATGACAAATCTCTCTCCCACTGTCTCCGTCTCTCTCTCTCTTTCTCTTGTCTTTTTAGATACACAACTGTGTGTGCAACTGGAGTCCGTTATGTGGAAGCCAGTGAAAGAGTGTGACACACAGACTCCGCTATCAGATAACAAGACAAAGATCGTGCCAAGCAGACAGCAATGAAGCTTAGATGGTGGGGGGGGGGGCAAAATAACTGTACTTTATTCTACAAAGAAACAGAGAAAGGTGTAAAATATAAATAGTAAATAGACCTTTCTGAATGCTGTCTTTGAAGGGATTTTGATGTTAGGTCTAATCTGGTTCCCCTTTGGGCGCTAGGTTTGTTTGTGGAATTGTGCTGTTTGATAGGCTTTAGCTTATCGTCCAGAGGAAAGCATGTGGCCTAGACCACCAGAGCCAGAGATCAAAGAGCTGCATGAAGCCCCATAAAGCTTGGCTTGCAAGGTGATAACAACAGTGAGGCTGCGATTTCCCTTCCTCTTTTTATTCCAATTACTAGCACCAAGGCAGAGTGGCAACGTAAAGGTTATCAGGAACGAACATGAGAGAATTAATTCTGCAGCAGCCAGAGAGGCCGAACTTCACTTTGATACTGGGAGTCTTCATAAGACGATGGATGCATTGTGAGAGTTTCAGAGGTAGACGGCAGCATGGAGACAGATTCATCCCTGTACAGGTCCAACAATTCTCAAGCTATAATTTTCCAGCTGTTGTTTCTAGTCATTTATGATAGAAACAACATGTCTTCCTGAATTTGTAATGCAAAATATAACTGCTAATAACTGTCTTATGTATTTAGGCCAAATGGGATCACATTGAGGGAGTGTTTTCACCTTCTGCCGAGTTCGGTGTGCCATCCTTTTGCGTCTGCTCTACGGTCTCCTTTTCTTCCTTGGCGTGTTGCATAGTGTCCATTTTGGAGTCCTCGGT